>SNQN01007608.1:10168-20437 GCA_008642245.1 Bassia scoparia | reverse complement strand
ATAAAATTTTGGTACTAACATATTATGTTGGATAGCTACATATATGTGTATTATCATAATCTTATTTTCTGTTGTGTAGTTTACTTGTAAATTATATTCTATGTGATGTTTTTCTAACAAATGCTCCTATTGTTGAAAACATTTCGGAAATGTTGAAAGTAGTTTCTAAAACTTTGTTAATTTACTTTCAATTTCTTTTTGTTAGGTTTTAATTGTCTTTTTCTTTAGAATAAGTTCAACTGTTTGAAATTGATTATTCGAATCCCAAAGTACTCATCTCTATTTCATTGTTTTATTCTTTACGTTTTTTTTTTTGTGTGTTCCCATTTTTTTATTTACGTGTTGTTATACTTTTTTCATCTTAAACCAGTAATGTTACTTAATATACCCCTTACATATTTCCTCATATATTCTCACTTTTCCAACCCAGATTTTACTCTCCTCCTCATTTTTTACAATATAAAGATTTACTCAATTTATTGGCACAAGACATCTCTAACACAATTAAAATAATAATAATAATTATATACAACATTCATAAGTATCAATTACTTATAGTAATATCAATTCCACTTAAATCTAATATAGCCTGTAATTAAATGAATAATTTTAAAAAACGTAATCGAATAAATCAGAACGAGGGAGTAATAGATATGTTATTCTTAACATCATCCCAATCATTCAATCCTATCATCTATCATCACGACTACCATCATAATCATGTCATTTTCACATCAACATTATCATAATTCATTAGCATCATCATTATTATTTATTACTAATTCTATACGGAGTATTAATATTATTATTTTATCACTATCATTTATTCCAATATTTTTTTTCATTCCCAATTTTTTATATATAACATTATAAGTTTAATCATATGTTACAACCAGTAATAACTCATATAAATTTCCATATGTATACCTCGTTTATTGTAGATTACAGCTTTCTCATTTACAATTTGGTTCTTTTTAAATGATAAATTACAATCTTCCTTTTCTACTTCACCTTCATATCTTATTTCCTTAACTTGGTTGATTTCTTGCACTTGGAGCCTAATTCTTTCTTAATTCTTTTAAAAATTAACCACTAATTTCAATTTTTGAATTTTTTTTATTTACATAATTATTTTACTTTTCTGTTTCTTTTCCACCTATATTATTATTTACTAGTCTTTATATGCACGCCGATACATGTGATAACTATTTTCATCGTAGTTTTTAGTAACAAGCAGTGCAGACATTTTATTATACCGACAATCTATTAACAGATACTTTATAATTAGAGTACTTTATAAATAGAGAAAAATATATAATAATGCATATAGCAATATATTGTTAACTTTTTATTGTGTTTGATACGTAGTGCAAAACTATTCAGTTTATTGATGGTTATATGATGTTCAATATACACAAAATTAGACTTCTAATATATTATTTAAGTTAGCATAGTGAATCTAGATCTTTTAATTATAACAATCACTTTTTTTGGTCAGGAACCATTCCAAATATATACTTATTATTTCCTAATAATGGGAAATCAAAATAAATGGTAGAAATTAAATTTGAAACATTATTAATTGATAAAACATATTAATGTCAACTCATTAATTTGAAATATAATCACGGTGATTTTTATGGCTTGATTTAAAGTTTTTGCTTTATAAAAATTAGGAGAATTCCCATTTGGTAGTGTTGTGGTTTCACGGATTCTCAATGGTAGGCTGTATTGTTTTTTTTAATCCCAAATATAATTATCAAGTTTGTAACGTTTCTTAACCGTCATTATATTGCTGCTTAGGCCTTTATTGCGTTGTTTTGCTATTAATTCTAGTTGTCCCTAAGCCATAGTTTAGGCATTTTCCCTCCATTATGATATTTAATGTACTCTTCGACTCTTCTCCTACTTACTGCAGTTGTGATCTATATATTTATTGCGTCCTTTGATTCTCGAAAGATTGCGTTCCTTGTCTACTCTGTTAATCATCTCTTCATCATCGATTTTTTCTCTGAATTGGCGATTTGGGCGATTTGAGAGATTGTTCTTAGTGTATGCTTTATCATTTTTATGCAAATTTTTTTGAATCTGAATTGCATTGATGTTTGTTGTTAATTTCCATTGCAATTCATGAGATTCTTATGTTTTTGCGATTTTTCTATCAAAGTTGGCATTTATTATTTAGTTCTTGGTTGTTTTTGTTGTTTCGTATTTGTGGTTTAATTAGTTGTTGAAAACGATTGTGTTGTTCCTTGTATTTGGAATCAATGTCGTAGTTGTTCAAGTTCATGCACTTTGTGTCAAGCCTATTGTGTTTCATGAAACCCTAAACCTCGAATTTAGAAAAACTTGATTGTATAATATAGTCTTCTAGTTTTACCAACTCTAATTGAATAGTTTTTGAATTGTAGAATCCTCTGTGTGTAGTTTTGTGTTGAATTGTGTAGGACAATTAAAATGGAGATAATGTATGTTTTGCGATCTGATACCAGTTCCTTACCATTGGATAACAAACATATCATCGTCCGACTAACACAATCGGTGCCCAGGTGCAATACCACCAAATCTCAAGAGAGAAATATTATCGGTCACCCGTACAGGTAAACATCGGCGGACACCCTAGAGATCGTCAGGTACGTCCGGTCGGATTCCCCTTCGTCGTGAAATTCTTTTCACCGAACCCGATTTGCGGTCAGTGTAGCGTGCATATCGACCGCATTACCGACGATTATACCCTCCAAAAAAATGGAGGAATGGACACTTACCGACCCAAGTGAAATTGTCGTATTACCGACCAAATCGGATCTCGTAATTGGTTACAAAAAATAAAAAAAACAGAACAGCTTGCAAATGCTGGTTTCTGGACAGCAAATTGAAAATAGCAACATTTTATGTTAGACGTAATCCACCCAGTTTTTGAGAAATTACAGACCGAACGATACAACAGGGAGCATCCGTAAGTTCGATTTTTTATCTTACAAAATAAAAGCTATGCAAAGATAAATACTCAAATACCATGCGCTCAAAATTAAGCAGAGGGCAATATATCAACCAGTCAATAGGCTGTGATATATATAGACCCATCAGCAAAACAGCCACTTTTGAATACGAACCATTTTTAGATACACGTATAATTATGAATGGAAGTATCAGAATTTTACAAAAACCAGAGTGGTATTGAGTACATACATAGGTGTACCCATAGATGATTCATACCTTAATATGCTCGCGTTCTGCACCAGTGTAACAGTGGAACATGTACTTGATATGCGCGGCCTTGTCATTTCCCTCTAATACATGGTAACGCTTGCGAGAGGATCACTTTGAACCAACCTGCTGTTTTCCACCACTTCCATCAAGCGAATTATCCTCTTCGACCAATTCAAGACTGAGAACACCTAAACACAAGAAACATAACATGATGAAAACACATACAATATGGACAAAAGAACAGGTGCTTATAAATGTCAGCATGTTCATTACTATAGCTTCACACATAAACCTGTGTCACCTCTAATATCATTAATTTCTCCGACCCAGGAAGTCTACATGTGAAATCTACACAGCTTCTTTTTGGGTCCATTCAAATAACTTAATCCTTAGCAACACCATCTTCTACCTATCTCACCTAACACCATACAGAGCCGACGCCGTAAATAAGATAAAACAAAAATCAACATAAGTCATCCAACTCGATCCTAGTATGATCTAACCAAAGCACACAGAATCACATCATATAGCACAAGACGAGGCTACAAAACTAAGATAGGTTGAACCGTGGGAACAAAATCTAGCCCTTTCCCCTTATACAAAAATACTATAGTGTAATTTAATCCGCATGAAAATGATCATCATCTTTGCATCCCGCTAAACACAGTGTATTCAGTACCAAATCCCTCATCTATAATCGCCAGCCGACAAAGCCTTAGTCCTTCAAAGTGAACAAAAGCAACATAACGAAAAACAGCTCACCCAATAGATGAAGCTAATCGCAGACTAAGAGTAATCAATAAATAGATAACTGAAACATACACTTGAAAGTACACAAATTATTTTCCGTCATTCATCAAAAAACATTCAAGCACAATGATAACTTCAGACGAGAGACAGAGGAAATGCAGAACTCACAAGGCCAGATTACAGCTTTTAAAGGAGTTTCATGCATACTTGTCTATCAAACAACAATATTCCAGTTAAAGGCTGTGTGATATCCATACTTAGTTCTTTATACTCAAGCTAGCCAACTTAACACAGTTCACACCCATTTAAAACAATACCCCCTCAAAACTTGAGAAATAGACATACACACATTGAAATTGACTAAACGTTAGCGAAGCTGAAAATCCTACATAGATCTCCTGACCGTAATGAGTTTTAAATACTGCAACTATTGCAGGATTATTTGCCTCAATGACTCTGCTTCTACTGCAATCTTCAAATAGACATTGGGATGTTAATTTAAAGACGAATCGTAATTAATCAAGTACTAAATAGACGAAAGACTTATAACTACGCAGCATAGCCCAATTCATTACACACACAAAAGAACACATAATATACCAATCTGAAACATAGAAAATACAAATATACAAAAGTTCTACACATAGAACTTCACTATACGCACACATACAACACGAAACTTCACAAAAAGCAGCCTTACAAACTCCACACAACAAATTAAACAAGTAAAAGACATAGCTTTATTTAAGAAACAACCACAAATCTCAACTCCCCTAATCAGCCACCACCCAATTCTCAACGCAACTCATCATACGCAATAAAGTAAGCAACCAAAGAACATCCCATATTTCCATCGCAGTTCAGTACAGGATCTTACGCCTACTCTAGTTAGAATTACAATCCATATATATATAAAAGATGATTTATATGACGTCCTAGACATTTCGATAACAAAACAAACTCTTTCTTCAACAGTACAGATCATCAAATTGAAATTAAATTCAATCAGTTAATTTGACAAGATCACAAACATCATACATAGCGTCAAGTTAAAGAAACAAATGACAACGAAAAAACTTCGCAACTGTCACAAACAAACTAGAAATTATAAATTCAACATCAAAAGCCAAACCCAAAAACTTTCTCAAATTTACGTAGCGACGTCACTATAAGGAACAAACACATGCAAAGTTTCTCCACCACAAATCACTATATCAATGAAATCAAATCCAATGCCCAAACGTAACACGGCGGTACCGTCCCATATTACTTCAACGCGAATTGAATTTCAGCCCAATAAAAGACACCAAAACCCATTGTTTACAGCATCAAACTAAAAAATGCACATAAACTTTCTCAATGACTTCTATGCAATACAGACATGCGAGAAGATTTCTACAAATCAGAATCACCAAGCAAACCAACCCCAAAATCAAACAACCCAACAAATCAAACCAACGAATATAAGAAAAAAGCAACGATAAGAGAACTTAGCAACAAACTGAGCAGGAAGTATCTACCAAACGCGCACCAATAATGAAACAACCAAAACCAATAAACCACGCACCACATATGCGCCCAGCCCGAATAAATTAGAGATTATTAATAGCACTCATATCGAGGCTGACCCTACCTATTTAAGATACCTATATCGCTTTGAAGCGAGGCAAATAATCTTCTCGAACACCTTGTCAGCCAACAGACCACATAGATTACAAACCAAACATGTCAGCCGTATGTCAGACACACCAGCCTGACGGTCAAGGACGCAATCCACCGAGAACTTAGCAATCATATGAGCTGATTCGACTAACTTCACGAAATAATGCGTAAGGCGACAAACTAAATCAAAATAAAACTGAACTAAGACAATCAAAATACAAAAAAAACAATAACACTAATAAGCTACAGCTGACCACACGAACATCTAAGTACCTAACATAATTAAACGGAAGACAAATCCTAAACGCAAAACTAGTAAAATATCGAACGAACTTATCGAAAATTACTGACAAGCACACAAAATGATGGGCTGCAAATTTAAAAATTTAAACTCCGGAAAAAACAAATTACATATGCGAATACTAAGCCAAACTAAACGACACGATATACAGCTCCGACAGAGAAAACTCAACGACAAGATATCACCAAAATACATCACATCTAACAAGATCACGCGCAAAAAAACCGAAATCAAATCAAACGAGAATGCTAGGCAAAAAAGACGATATCAAAAACGAGAATACGACAAAAAATTCAAGCACGACAAACCCTCTAACAAACAATTCCAACAGTAAAAATTCGAAAATCATAAAGAAAAAACCAAAGATACAGCATGGAGAAGTTCTGACTCTAAATAAAAAACAAACAACGAACGATTAAAACAAAATCCGAATGAGTCTAAAAATTCACACAAAATCAAAAAGACTGACAAACAGACACACAACTCATAACCATTCAAATAGAAAAACCAAAACTTACATGAAACGAACGTCGCTATAGCAAAAACCTCAACCTATTAACTACTAATACACACATCGCGAAACCAAGCAACACATCATTTCCTGCGGCTTTTGCAGCGAAACGCGTCTTATGGACAGCACCACCTGCGCCTTTTTTGCTTGCAGGAAAGAGAACAGCAACCATGAACAATGAAAGACGCATCACCGACACACACCTCAACCTGAGTGCGTCGAGCCCGAAGACTATGTTGACTGCATACCGGCGAAGGAGGAAAACCAGTACGAATCTCTGCGTTAATTAGAGTTGTTAGTATATATGGCGAGAATGGAATTTGAGAGCATGAGAGAGTAAAGCCGAAGTAGTATATAAAAAGGAACTGCAAATGTGAAGGCCTACCCGTCAGAATTGTAGAGACACAAGATGAGAAAGAAGAAGTGCGCCGTCTAGGATATCTGAAGTAGTAAGCAGACCAAACAACATATGAGGTGTCGAGTGAGTAGAGTAGAGAAGTGAACAGGACAAACACAAAGGTGAGGGCATTAGGCGAAAGCGGGAGTTTGAAAGAACGAATAAAGAGAAGTGTGGCACGAATAGAAATTACATGAGACTAGTGAACAAATTTAAGACGAATTGATGGCTAAATTGCTAACAATAATTTTATTATTTAAAACAGAATTACATAAGCATTTAAACCCAGAAATACACATACACAATTAACAACAGACTAAATCAACACCACAGCTCACAACAAACAAGTACACTCACCGTAAATCAAATTTATCTATTCATTATCGCTTAACCAACATCCAGCATACACAACATGAACAGACAGAATGAGCAAAATCTTATCATATCATATATTCTACTACAAGACGAATTTATAAAAGCCAAACCAACCGCTATTTTTCAACGTTGTTACCTAGAACAAACAGACCATCCACCGTCACAACATACAACAACCAGACAGTAACAAACAACAACAGAACCAGTCACACGTCAATACCGCACCCGATAACATAAACAAATTCGAACTCGTGACTTCGTCGCCGAAACCGATTTTCTTTGTGTAAAGGACATAGACAAGGCAAGCTTGTTAGTATTTTAGCTACCTAATAATCTAAGAAAGAATGAAGAAGAAGGTTCCTAGTTACCAATTAGTTTTACCATATAATCTCACAAGTGAAGCACATAGTTGAACAACCTATATCACATACACTTTAATATCACACTAGCATCCTAAATTAAGTTCCACACTATTACTCGGAACAACACAACATACTGATACATATTAATTTTATCGATAAACTTTGAATCCAACTTATCATATTCATCCAGACAAACCGTATTTGAACAAGCAACAATATGCATACCTTTACTATGAGCAATCAAAGAGATGTCCCTTACACAACACTATGAATGAAACAACATTTTGAGACAACCACCATCACCGGAATTCGTTTCATAAAACATATCCCCACGAACCAAAACGAACTTAGAAGTTAATTCCATACAGAAACAATCAATACACATGATAATCCTACGAACTGAACCAGAAAAGGCCTCCGCGATCCCCCAAACAAAACCCCCAAGTACACCTAGTAATGTAAAACCTCAGGTTGCGAGAATCCCATACACAAAAATGACCGACTATGTTAGAGCTAGATTAGTGTGAGACATCACAAATTAAAAACATCACTCAAATATTGCAAATACACACACTTAAGCAAAAGCACCAGATAACTCAAAACTCCACTCGTTTAATAACCAATTGCAGCATGCGATATATTTAAACCCGAAAATATATACTCAATTCAATTTTACACATAAAACATCCAAAAACCAAATTAATATCAACACAACAAAAAAGAAAAAGTAATAGATCCTTCACAACACTCATTGAAATCACAAATATCCGCCTAAATTAACATAGAAACCACAGAACTAGACCATTGCGAAAATAAATAAGCTACCCATTGACAATTAGAGATTTGCTAAATTAGGTAGGGCAAATTCACAGTTCAGGAAAAATTACCAATGCAAGCAGTCAAGCCCTGGGATGCACCATATTCTTAGCACCCTGGTAGTGGCGTATAGGAAGACGGTGATGGGAGGTGCAATTATGAAAAAAAACATTCCATTAGCAATGAGTCATTGCCTGACACTCAACCACAACCCTAACCCATGCCAACGTTCTTTCACTGTGAGGTACACTCAATTATATAGGACACTTCGTACGACCACATTTAGTGACATGCACTTCAAAAAAATTCAATTTGATACAGTAAAACACTACCAGCAATTGACCCTGAAACCATTACTTCCTCCACCGCGAGTCCCAACTAACTAGAAAAATCAGATTACAAAAAAAACGACTTAACCCAGACAACTGGCCAAATTTGATATAGTAAACCGAGCCATCATCCATTTCTCTAATCATAAGAGAACAAAACAGGCATTCTAAGACCGACAGAACAGAATCTGACCTAAACAATTCATAGAAACTAAGTTCTCCTCAACGAACTTCAAGAACGCACTTCATATCATAAGTACCATAAGGAAAGAAAGCAACTCCTAGAGTATGTACGGTATGCCATAGACCACTTTACAAAGTTTGAACCTGCACCGACTACAACGACTAATGACACAAGACTTACAATACGAACACTACAGACTTATACACAATTCGAGATTAGAGGACATACATACTAGATCAAAACCAATCACACACTCGCGAAAGACCACCACCACTCAATCACTAAAATACCATGGCTCAAATTAAAGAGGGCAATATATAACAAATCCACATAGGGTGTGATATATAATAGCATCAACAGCCACTTTTGATACACATTTTTTATACACGTATAATTATAATGGGAGTATCAGAATTTTACAAAAACCAGAGTGTATTGAGTACATACATAGGGTACATGATATTCATACTTAATATGCTTCGCGTTTGCACCAGGTGGAAGTGGACATGTGACTTGATACGGTCCTTGTGCGATTTCCCTCCTATGGTAAGTTGCGAGAGGATCATTTGAACAACCTGCTGTTTTCCACCACTTCATCAAGCGTTTCCCTCTCACAATCAAGCTGAGAAACAAAAACCAAAAGTGTAAACATAATGAAACACATAAATGACAAAGATAACAGGTGCTTTTATGTCAGGATTTCATACTATTTGRCATCCATTTCCACTCTAATATCATTAATCTCGACGCCAGGAAGTTCTACTGTGATTACATAGCTTCTTTTGGATTCAATAACGTTTATCCTTGGCYACCATCCTGTTCCTACAACAGACATAAATCCTAAGCAATGATCCTAAGCTAGTGTATCTAAACAAACAACACAAAATCAACATCAGTATTGCCACAATGATCCTAATGAGGCTCACACCAAAAGCTAAGTAAGGATRAGAAGTAAGGTGAACAAAATCTAGCCTTACCCCTTTACAAAAAATACTARAGTGTAATTTTAATATGAATGATAGCCTTTGCATGCTAACAAGTGTATTCAATCAAATCCCTCATCTTAATCCAAGGACAAAGCTTTGAGCTCCTTCAAAGTGAACAAAAGCAACATAACGAAAAACAGCTCACCAAAGTGAGGCATCGGATAAAGTAAGCAATAAGTATGATAGACGTGAAAATCCTTGAAATAAAATTATTTTCCGTCATTATCAAAAACATTCAAGCACAAGATGATAACTTCAGAGAGAGACAGAGAGAAATGAAGAAACTCACAGGGCCAGATTACAGCTTTTAAAGTTGTAACATACTTGTATAAAACAACATTATTCCAGGTAAAGGCTGGTGAATTAATACTTAGTTCTTTATTCAA
>SNQN01007607.1:13855-32661 GCA_008642245.1 Bassia scoparia | reverse complement strand
ATCACTCTTATTCGTGATCTTAAATGGGGTTATTGGTGCTATTTGTTGGTGTTATATACAAAAAGGATGGTTCTTGCTTTATTTACCAATTGGGGTTTTCTGTTGTTATGTTGTTAGAATATGTGGGACCTGTTTTAGTTGTTTAGCCCTCGTGCACTTTTTCCCTTTTGGCGTCATTAAAAAATCTCTGGAAGGTAGAAGAAGTTGGACCAAATTAGGTTAAGTGGTTATTCGCATACAGTGAATACACACCATTTAAGTATCATTGCTGCAAGGTAGGAAATAATAGTTAAGGCATACCATCACATAGCAAAATATCAAAGTTCATCATGGCAGCAAGGCTTAACCAAAGGAACTAACTCCAGATAGAAAGAAATGTTTTGTGGATGAGGGTTGATATTAAGGCCACAGAATAATTATTTTAGAATCAAAAGAAATAGGGGGGGGAAACAGGAGCAAACAGCATCATACCTCTCCTTCAACTCTTTCTCACTTCCATACGGGCTCAGCATCATCATCCATCTTCATCATCTACTATCATCATGCATCATCATCTACTTTCTTCCTACGACCATGCCTCATACATCCAGCTGGGGTCCTTTAACCTTGGTTTCCTCAGTCTGCTGCTGTTTATACATCAATGTTCCGTGGGTTCCTCAATCCCGAACCACCAAGTTACTTTGCAGGAGCTAATGCGCGAAACTTGAGTCTTAGGAAGGAACAGAGACAAATACCAGGAGCATCTGGAGCTTTGACACTTAGGAAGCAGTAATGCAGCAACACATGAGTCTTAGCTAGCAGTTTTTCTCATTTGACCGATTTTGTGGCATGAACGAGGTCGAAATACCCTGAGCGCAGCTCATCAGCTTACAAGAGTTTTCCCTGGCTCTCCATTCGCTTGCCCAGAACAACACTCTGATTGCAGTTCCTCTCTTGGCTTTCGCTTCTTTGAGGTGGCTTAGCCTCCATTGGTTCCTCAAACTTAAAAATTGTTAGAAAACATTAGCAATGCAAATATAAGAACCTTTTGCTTAAGAATAGCCTTTGTGTGAACCTGGGTAGGGTGACTGTACGGTAAGTGGTGGATGATCCACTTAGACTTAAACTTTGTTATCCTTAAGCAATCGAGTGATGATAGAACCATAGGGCAAAGAGGATGAGATGAACATAAGTGGTTTATGATGTGGGTCAAGCATGCAAGGAAGGAAGATTTTTATCTTAATCTCTCACATCAGTAGACTCAGTAACATCTCCATAGCGTACGTGTTCCCGTTCCTTGAGCTCGATGAGGCAGCAAAACTTGTTACAACAAAGAATCAGAACCAGCATCAATGTCTCTTAAGATCAGCAGATTTGAAAACAACATACTCTTTAGGCATCTTTCCTCCAAACAGAAAATGCATAAATTATCGAGGTGTGACACCTACCAACATGAGGCCACCAGTACAATAGAATACTTATCGAACCAACGCCTTGGAATCCCACAGACTTAGAAAGATACGAAGAGAACGACAACCACACCTGCATACCTCCACAGTAGAACAATAGGACTTATCCGGCACAATTGTTTATGATTCACATAAAAGTCTCTCTGACCCAGAGACATTAAGTCAGCCGAAATCAAACAAGGACTCAACCTTGATTGCATTCAAATCCTAATCTTAGATAATTGCAGGCAGGTTGCAAATAACACGTGCTCGTACCTAGCCCAGACATATACTACTGGCTGGCACTTAAGGTTAGTAGACGACAAAGGGAGATTCTACAGACTTACTTTGAATGAGCGGGTGTTAGCAGCAGTTGCCTTGCCTGTTGGTCCCTGTTCCAGAACGCATTTGAGTTTTCTACTCTTCTTTCTTTAATTCTTCTTCACTGTTGAGTCGAGAGTCTTCCCTTTAAGTGGAAAGTCCAAAAGGTTCCCTTCTTTTCAACAGTATTTGAATGTCTCTTCACAGTACAGCTTTCTCTCAAATTCTTGGTTCAAATTTTCTTGAGTTCCTGAATTTTCCCAGCCCCTGAGAATGAGCTGCGTTTCACTTGATTGTATAATCACAACGATATTTGGTAATCTTTCATGTATAACACTAATCACACTACAGAGCACATTACATGAATCCCTAAAATTAAACTTTAAGGAGCAATTCTTCTAATCTTCATGTAATCTTCAAGAACTTGAATCTTCCTTTAACTACTTCAATTTTGAGCACAYCTTCTTTCTTCGAATGTCTTCGAAAGGCTTCACACTTCAAGTCTTGAAATCAATCTATTACTGCACACATAACAAGGTTAACATGCAATAAAAGATACATGACTGTTTTCCAGCATAATAGTCAAGGAAARAGCTCGTARTGGTTTTGTACTAGTGAATGAGCTTTTTCATATAATCAGCTATTCCCTGTTGCAAACAAGTTAGTTTCAAAGTATTCARAATAAATATTAACTTGTCTGAGGAAACTAGTATCCTAAACCAGCTGGTTCTCAGAACCAACTATATTCATATTAAAGCATCCTYTTTCCTGTAATGGTTTGTCATCATTCAAAACTTAAGGGACTCAACAATGACCAACATTCGGCTTGCCATGAACAAACAGGAAATGTGCAAACAAGCAGATCATATTTGCACATCTACAATAAATTACGGCAAGAAGCATCACTAGCAATATAGTCAACTAAGGCAAGCAAATCAATTTCCCGACCATGCACTATGCATCGTGAAATAGTTGGACTAAGTCTCAAGTATCGCTCATATTCATCAACAAAGCGATCAGCAGTATTAGGGATACAAGGGAGACTTATGACAGGCCAATCAATAATAGCACCAAGTTCCTCAGGCARAAGAACAATTTCCTTATGCCGAAGACAAAAACAGTGTATCAATGGGTTCCAAAGGCTTATAGCAGCATAAAGAAGGTTAGTATCGAGACTTACATACCTTAAGGTCAAGAGAACATCACAATTCAGCCTTGCAAGGTCCTCCCTTTCACGAGCATCCAAGTTTCGAATTAAAGCACAAAATTCAAAGCATTAGCAAAGTCTCTCTCCATTTGATTTGTTGCAAATTCTTTGATGTAATGAATTAAATGAGGTTCAAASCAATGTAAGAYAGGTTTTTAAACACTAAGGAGGCTGCAATGAATGATTTAGGGCGTGCATAAACCCTTATTTATAAGCAATAAGGCCGAACAAACTTGCAAAAAATCGAATTTCGAGCAAAAATAGCTCAATTTTGGGCGTAATTGCGCCAAGCCTYGGCGCTATTACGCCCTGTTTGAGGTCGTTTTTGCTCCTTTTAGCTGCTCCCATGCACGATGGCACGCAATTCTTGGTCCAAGCTAGGTCATACCCTACATTTTCAAGGAGTAATGAGCCGACATTCATCTCAACAACGCAACACAACATACATGACAATGCAAGACGATCGCCGTCGTCTTAAAAGTTTAATTACATGCATTGCATATAGTTAGCAAGTTGGCTTTTGAAATTTGTAAACAAAACTCGGCATTACAAAAACGAGCTATGTCTAGAATCATACACGAGTCTAGTCGTATTTCCAGAAGCACTCTCAGTTTAAGCTAGAATCGAGTCGAGTCTAGTCAAGTCGAGCAAAAGTCAACAAATAAGTTTAAGCAGGTCTAAGATAGGTCCTAAAATAAACAAATGCAAAGCTAGGATCTCCCCCCTTCCCTATAGGTGACAAGTACATCTACTGCTCGCGACATGTCGAAAAACCAAGTGACGCTAGCACCTGCAAGGTAGACTCGTCCGACAGCCCATTAGGGAAAGTAACTATAGCAGAGGTTCCCAGTATGGTAAACTAAGACGAGGGTCCAAGCTGAGAATGGGAAGTRGAAGCTCCACCCCGGTTAGGGACCGGTCTCATCTGCACGTCGCCATCGTCATTAGCATCCTCATCGTCYCCCTGACGAACTTGCACAAGGATTTTCTAGTAAAAATAACGGGTTCATGACCCTACAAAGCATTGAAATTACGAGATTTGGTGCACTTACCGAGTCTCTCAGCTGACAATAGGCATGTTTCTAGGCATCTATTATTCCCAGCAGCCTCATAACACCTGCCCGAGGCATCTGTTTCGCAAAACAAGCAAGTCAACACATGAATGAATACTAGCATAAGAGGTTAGAATCAAAGTGATCCCTACCTGACCAGCTCCAGGGGGCATCTATTTCTAAGCACGCCTAGCATCCGGAGGGGTAAGCCCAATGAAATCTTCTAGGTTAGGACGGATCCTCAAGTAAGCAAAGGGGATCTCATCGAGGTCATAATCAAGCTGCACAAGCCAAGTCAAAGTTAGTGCACAACTAACGAAAAGCTAATGCAAAGAACAGGTGTGGAAAAGCAAAACTCATACCTCAACAACTAGCTCGACTCGGGGGGCTAGTCGCTCCTCCACGAAACACGCATAGGCGTTCTGACCCCTGTCACTAAGAAAGAGATGGTACTCCACCGCCTCGCCAWGACTCAAGTCATTAGACAGCGTGGTGACCAYTAGTTCCCCATTTGTCATAGTGACTAGAGGATCTTTAGGCACAACGTAGTGACCAATAGCTCCCCAAGGTACCAAACAGGCCCTTGAGGTCCCCAGAAAAGACACAACCTCTTGGTAAGCTCAACTACTGTAGCGAGCATCCTTGGTCTTGCATTCCCCACTCGCCTCCATAGGCTCCACTCCTATTGCAACAAAATGTGGTTAAGATCACAAACCATTTAATGAAAGCATATAAGTAAAGGGCAGCACAACTCACCTCAGATGCGTTCAGGCGGCGAAGGATCCTCCTCGGCTGATYAAGGCCACCGGTCCAAGATGGAGTGTCTCGGGGTGTCCATCGAATCATCCCCGACCATCTASCAGGTTGTGCCCGAGGATCCAACCTAGGCACCAAGGCCATGCYTGGAAAGTACTCGTAAGCCCAGAACTYCAAGTACATCTAACGGGGTCAGGCAYCAGAAGCAAATKAGATGCAAACAATACAAGGCGGTAAAAGTCAAAGAAAATCACCTCGAGCACTCTCCAGCAGCCAGCCAGTGCACGGATTGCAATGCCATTCACCTTACGGCAGTATAACCTCATTGAATGCATCAGAGTAGCATAGTCAAATCTGCCCCAATCATAAGAGGAAACAYCAAAAAGATCCTCTAGGATAAGGAGAAAACAAAGCTGAATTCTATTCCCCGTGCCCCATCAGGACATAATGTCGTGCAAAGCATCACRAGGATGAAGATCTTGGCTGACTGCTCATCAATGGTGCTTGRTAGCTCCAGACCCTCCATGAGCACGCTTTGTGATGCTGAMTTATCCACACTCTCAACTCGTAAGCGGGAAGCAATCGGACCCAGCCACTCATCCTAACGAGGATTAGAAAGCCTAATCTCGTCATCCAAAGGGACAAGCTTTTCAGTGAAAGCAAGCCCTATCAATATAGCAAAATCGTAGGGGGTCACGGCCATTTCCCCCCACGGGAAGTGAAAGGTGTTCGTTGTACCCAGAACCACTCCATCAGACCGAACACCAGAATTATTTTAGGAGCAAGTGAATATGACTGACTAACTAGGTTGAGAACAAAATCCTAGAAGCCACATCGCCCGAGGATGTCCCATACTCCTCTACGACGCTCAAAGAACTCTCTACGAAAGATATCACCAATCGTATGAGAGGTCACGTACGTCCGAGTACAATAATCGCTRTGCACAAGAGATGATACAAAAATTAGCAAACGAGGCAAAACAAAAGACAACCACATAAGTGAAAGTAACATACCCATCCATTCCTCAGACGGATAGAAACATGGTGATCAGGGGAGTTATTCCAATTGGTCGGAGTTATTCCAATTGGTCACCCTCCATCTCTGACAGGAATTGCGCACTTGCTTTCCTCTTTGCACTGGCATGCTACAAGCAGAATGGGGAAAAGATTCAGAAAACAAACGGGCAGCATAACGGCTAAAAAATGGGCATCCCACATACAAGCAAAAGGCCCTCTAGGGGCTTACAACTAATCAACACAACCATGATCGCAGGAAATGCAGAATTTCCTAGCAGTTGGAACAATAGGCAACAACTAGAAGGGCGAGAGAGGGCACTTCTTCTCCCAGTGAATATACGTGCCTAACAAAATGCACAATTCCACTCACAAATTCTATATGTAACGGGGATTTTAAGAAGGTGTACACGCTCACTCATATGCCATAATCCTCAATTTAGCAAGTAATCACCATTAACAAGTGCTTTTCAAGCTTTAAGCTACTTACAATGGTGAAATCCTACATAGGCATCCACATTGTTGCAAATAGGCATGGAAAGGTTTATTCAATCATCAACAAGTAAGAATAAACAAGGCATATGCATAATTCAACAAGGCATGGGCACAACAAGCTACTATTCATCATCTTTTTCAAGTAGTAAGCTTAAAATGGCATAACTCATTCAAATTTTCACCAAATTTGATGAAACAAGTTGTAAAAGACTCACATAAGCATGAACAAGCCAAAGCATTTAACAATTTCAAGCATACACAAGCAAGGGAGAAAGCCCCAATTCAATTGCACAAATTGACAAGGCATAATCAAATGACATGATTTTGAATATTACAATTGCAACTTACAAGTGAATTTCAAGTTTGGAGTAGCAAGCTTACTCGAATTTGGGATTTGCTYAGCAAACGAAGCCTTTCCAAGCAATTCCAAGGTGTAGCAATGGAGTTTAGAGAGAGTTTTCAATAGAAAAAGCAAGAGGCAAATGGATAATAAAGCAAAAGTGCCAAAATAAGGCACGAAATTCGACCAAAATAGGTCGAATGCTAGGCGTAATTGCGCCCAGCTTTTGCCTATTTTTGGCTCGATTTTCGAGCTTTTCCCGTGGGCCCACTTGTCTACGCGTGAAGCTCGTTGAATTCAAATGTCGTTGGTACTTCCCGGGAATTCCAACCAACTTTCAAAAGTCATGCACAATGACCAAAATGTCCCTAAGCAAGCAAAAATGGCCCGAAAGCCATCAAATCGCTACAAAAATACACCTACGAAGCTACGACAAGCCGTAAGCGAATGAAAAATCACAACGAAGCAATAGCCATGATCAAATGACGGTCGAAAGCAAATCAAAGTCAAAGCACACATTCCCAAGCTGAAGTCGTATCATCTTCGCAACAACTAAGCGTTAGCTCGATTGTATACACGCAGTGCTAGAATTTACAAAATGACATTGCTATACGCAACATGGCAATACGCAACGTTACCTCCATTTGAGTTCTCTCGGACTACTAGCCGAGATGGGATACAGCAGATCAAGCACGCACAAGCAAAAAGACATTCGTTATACGCGATCGTGGCTATACGTTGCGTTACTAGTACGTTAATKTTCCCGGACGACTAGCCGAGATAAGATAAATAGTTCAAGCAAGCACCAAAACCAAACGGAAGCATCGATACYGACACCATTTCATTTTCCCCAAAGAAGTCCAWACGGAGGCATGGATACGGACACTACAGTAATTCCCAATGAAGTCCTAACGGAGGCATCAAAGTGGACATCTAGATAATAGTACCCCAGGAATTCCTAACAGAATTATCGAGGCGGACAACCTGCTAGTAGAAAATCCCTAGTGGAATCAGAACCATGGTGGAAATTCCCCCCAAAAATCGAAGCACGGAGCCTCGGTGGAATCAGAACCATAGGTGGAAACGTAAGCAAAAGTGTTAGAAATAGAGACAAGCAAGCAAGTAACATGCAACCACAAGTGCAGGTAAAACTAACGCATTTGTTTTGCAGGTACCGGGTACTTTGGCTTTCGTTTTACGAGATTTTACTCTCTGCAAACTAAGCCAAAGTGGGGGATTCTGTAGATACTTACATTTGTCCCTAGCCCAAGAAGACCGATGGTAAGACACCCCTTGCGACACACTTGTCAAATCGAGAGAGCTAGGACCCTAACAGGCCCTTAAAAAAAGGCAAATTCCCTTGCACCGGACACCTCTTCCYGGTATTTAGCACCTCAAAAAATAAGTTTTAATTTTCAAATAATTTTAACTTGTTTTTAAACACTTTTCTAGAATTTTTCGGAATGTTTKTGAATTTTTCTAAGTATTTTTTGCAATTTTCGAAAWTTTCAACAATTTAATTATTTTTTCGATAATTAATTAAATTATGAAAACAATTCCAAAATCCACAAAACTTTAGTACAACACCCTACTCAAGGTCGGGAAGGAGATTCCTTTTCTCTAAGTCTCTCGATCATAGGWGAAGGTATTAAGCACAAGCAATTGGGGTCTCCATCCTACABTACTTTGTCAAAAGCAACCACAACCAAGAAATTAAGCAACAAACCCAATTCGCCATGGTCAATCTATTCAACTAAGCAAAGGCCTACTTCCTAACTTCATGATATCTCTATGTAAGACTAGGCCAGGGGTAGTAACACAAGTATTTTGTGGGCACAAAAACACTAATGCAATTTACCAAAGCTTAATCAAACCAAAAACCACTCAAATTAAGCACAAAACTTCCAAATTTCAACTAGATCATGGCTTGATTGGGTCTTCACCCAACCCCTAACAAAAAGACTACTCACACTTCGTGGGAGAAATAAATTCAAAGCTTAAAAACAAAATTACAAACACGATGAAGTAATAATAAAAGATAAACAAATATGAATCAACAATAACAACTTATTTTGGGGTTTTTTCAACTAATTCATGAAATTAAAGGAGTAAGGGTTTAGAGATTACAAGAAGCTTCAACAATGGAGAAATAAGTCTTGAAAGATTGCAACTACTTGAACTTGAGTGATAAACTACAAACTTGAACTATAATTGAGTAAACTAAACTAATTTGAGAGGAAATAGCTAAAACTAAGCTAAGTAAGAGAAGAGAGAAGAAGAAGTTAGGGTTTGAGAGTTACAATTATGAAGTACAAGTATTGCGATTATTATTTCTCTCTCCTCAAAAAACCCCTAAAAGACCCAAAAGGGTCAAGCAAAAGCAAAGGAAACCGAGCAAAATAACCAAAAACGACGTCATAGAGAAGTCYGGGAAAAACAGACACACACGGCTGTGGGTCTCATGCAACCTGCAATCRTGTAGCTTCTATTTTGAAAAACCAAAGAGACACGGCCGTGGGTGATGTGCCACGGTCGTGGGGCTTATATTATGTAACCTGCAATCCAGTAGCTTTTGTTTTAGAAAACCAAAGAGACATGGTGCCACGGCCGTGGGGGGCTTCCTCCAGTACGCCACGCTCCTTTAAAACATCATAACTTTCACTCTGCTTATCCAATTTTTGCATGCAACCTATTGTTGCGAAGATAATGTAATAAGATTTCATCTACAAGTGGAATCACGTCAAAATACACAGTAGATTTAAAGATATATCTGTTTCAATCCAGAGATACGTGCTTGAATTCTCCAAAACTTGCTCAAAATGCCTAAAAGATGCACAAAAGGGGAGAAAATACCTGTGAAGCATCAAAGAGGCTAAGAATAACCATGCTCATGCAAACTAACTAAAACCATGCAAAGCTAAGCTAATATGCTCTATGAAAACATGAGAAAATGACTCAAAACACTAGATAAAGTGGGTTAAAAAACCCACTTGTCAAAAAGCATTAAGAAGCATGACACCCTATGAAGCTTGGCACAAAAGGAAACCAAGGGTCGAGCATCTCAAAGTCTTTGGGTGCATTGCATATGCCCACGTCCCAAAGGAGAATCAAGACAAGCTCAATGGAAAAGGAGAAAAATGCATCTTCATTGGATATAATGACAAGTCTAAAGGATATCATCTCTATTAGCACGAATCCAAGAAGTTGATCATCTCAAGAGATGACATATTCAACGAAAAAGCACAATGCCAATGGAATGAAAACGATCCAGAAGTTCTAAAAGCACTCATTCCACCACCAAGCCCAGATCAAGGTGAAGGCCRAAGTAAATCATCAAGCAATTCAAGATCACCATCAAGGAGCCCAATATCACCTTCAAGCTCAAGTCCCACACAAGAATCAAGTCCAAGTCAAGAAGTTCGACGATCACATCACGATCGACGCCCCCCAGGCTACTTAGAAGACTATCAATGCAATCACGCAATCATGGCACTATTCTTAGGAGAACCATAAAACTTTCAAGAAGCCGCACAAGAAGACAAATGGATCAATAATGCCATGAACGAGGAGATCAAGATGATTGAGAAGATCAACACATGGGAGCTCGTGGAAAAGCCACAAGACAAGGAAGTCATAAAATTGGTCTACAAGACAAAMCTCAATGAAGATGGCTGTAAAAAATGCAAGAAGGTAGCAAAATAGTAGGCATATTCTCGTAGTAAATTAAACTAATATGGTGTCAAGTTTTACTTTGAATTCTTTAAGATTTCGGGTGGATATTTTATGAAACCGTGACTGCAGAGAACAAAATTCCATAGCTTTGTTGTCGGAAGGATACATGAGGCAAAGATGAAAGGAGAAGATATGGGGGGAGGTAATTTGGCGAAGAATGTTGTCGATACCGGAGAGGGAACTGCAGGTAGAGCCAGAGTACTTAGAGTATGGAGTGGAAGATGGAAATAGATCCAAGTCGAGATTGAGACGAGTGACGGACTGTGACCAAAGGCAGCGCCATCGGCGGGTTAAGATGGATGTGGTGGCTGCCAAACGAAGGGGGAGGCGTGAGAGAATGTCTCTTAAGAGGAAGTCTGGAAGAGTGGTCAATCTGTCCCTTGTAATAATGGTGGTTTTCTTATTTGTGTTGTAGTTTAGTTTACTGCCATTTTTGGAGTAATCCATTGGAAAATTTGTCAACAACTACCCACTTTTTTGTCATTTTTGAAAACAACTACCCAGATTGTTTTTTATAAACAACTACCCACTTTTTATGTTTTGTTTGCGAATCACTACCCATTTCAGAATTTGAAACTTGCGGAAGGCATAACTACTTGAAAAGAACTCCAAATCATGTGATTCTTGAGCCTATTTCATGTATTTTTCCGAGATCTARAACTTTTATGAAGGAACCATGTCCYAAAAACAGATGGATAGATGATAAAAGGCTAAAAACTAAGTGTGACGAGGTTTGGGTGGTTGAGTTGTTTTGGTGGGTGTTGGGTGGTTTTAGAGGTGGGAAACAACAAAGTTAGGTGATTTTGCAATTGGGATGCCACGTTGGGGTGATTTGGGGTGGTTGATAAGGTYTTGAGTGYCCAAAATCCAAAAGTGGGTAGTGATTCGCAAAAAAAATTGAAAATATGGGTAGTTGTTTTCAATAAAAAATAATCTGGGTAGTTGTTTTCAAAAATGGAAAAAAAGTGGGTAGTTGTTGACAATTTTTCCTAATCCATTAGCAGAATGGGAGTAAAATGAACAGATGAAGAATGATAGGGTATGAAGAAAGAGTACAAAAGTAACAATAAGAAGTTAGGATATGTTTGGCGGGATTATACACTTAATTTTTTTTACGGGAATGATTAGTAGTGGACAATTTGTTATGGTTGTGTCACATCGTTTCAATTTTTGTTTGGCAGTTCAGCACAGGTGCAATGGCAAACATCATGTGAAACTAGAACTGTCAGTTTGGTTAGAATTTATAGACACTGAAATATTAATTGAAYATTGACTGGAAACTGAGCTGAATAAACTAAACTGATGCAAACTAATAACTGAAYATCAACTGTCAAGAGTCAACTGGAACTGACTGCAACTGAACTGAAAAAACCGAAACTGAACTACAACTGAACTAAACAAATTGAAACTGAACTGCAATTGAATTGAAACAAATTGAAACTGAAATTAATTGCTAAAAACTGAAAAGGTTGGTCAAATAATTGAATTGATATTCAACTGAACTTAAATTTAACTGAATTGGAATTAAATCTGAACCGAAACTTTACCAATAATAAAAAATATTTCTTTTAAATTACTAGCTCTTAATTTGTAATAATGCATCAATCAATTATACATTTACTTAAGTTTTATATTATTTTAATTTGTGGAGCTATGAAATATAATTGACATAGACTTACTTAATATTTACATAGACTTATAAATAATTGACATAGACTTGCTTAATATTTACATAGACTTATATATAATTGACGTACACTTATTTAATATGCACATAGACTTATATATAATTGACATAGTGATGGTTGTATAACATGAATGAGATAAGAATGGTCTATAACACATGTGACTTACATATAATTGACATAGACTTACTTAAGATTTACATAGGCTTACCTTATATGACATAGACTTACATAATATTTACATAGACATACTTAGATTGATATAATTTTGACTTGATTTTGTTGCCCCACTTGAATTTTTTGACGCACATATTGTACTTAATATTTAGTTTTCCTTTATTTTTATTATAGATTTTTGTTATAAACTACCCTTCATCTCATGTATGTTATAGACAAATAGTTACTCAAATCAAAAGCTATTAACTTTATATATAACTAGCAAACATGTAATTTTTGCTTTCAACCGAAATTAACCGTTAAGAAACGATTTATTTTTTTATGAAAGACGTCAAACTGCTATGGTTCAAACTGGAACAAATTGAAATTGAAATGAACCGATTAAGTTCAAACTGAAATAAACTGAAACTGAAATGAACAAGTTAAGTTCAAATTGAAATAAACGGAAACTGAACTGAACTGAAATTGAAAAAAACCGGACTAAACTGAACTGAAATAATTGTTAACTGAACTAAACTGAACTGATTAKKCATTGAACTGAAATCAACTGAACTGAATTATAACTGAATTATTATGGMTTAACCAAAACTGACTGAACTAACTGAACTGACTGCTCTATGTGAAACTATGATATCCAAATTTTGAATGCGCCACATCAATTGCATGCTAGCATTGACAAGGGCATTTTTTTGTCTCAACTTTTGTCACTTACAAGTTACAACATCAAAATATGATAAAATTTTGTAATTTCTTCGTTTTTCAATACTTGCAACAAATGAATTTTTTATCTCTCACAAATATTCCCCTTTGTTGCATGTATTGGAAAACGGAGGAAGTAATATCAAATCTTAGCATATTGTTATCGTATTCTAACAAWTTTTTATCATATTCTAATATTGCAAGAAGTACAGGCTCTACCCATGTGCAATGTGTCCATGTAATAGCGTGCTGAATCACTATAGATAGCATAATTTTTTCAGCCGCTATCATATTCACATAGTGAAACAACAAGGAAGAATGAAAGTTAATATCTGCATACCGTATGATGTTATACACACAACCTTTTTCTTTCACACTCGATCATTGCACCAAAGTCAATGGTTGTGTCATTGTGTGCATATCAACTACCAAGAAAAAGGCTTAGCATAACATTGGTAGATACCTAAATAGTTATAAAATCAAAGTTAGGGTTTAAAATGCAATGTACTTCATCTATTTCTTTTTGGTGGAAACTTTTGTCAAATTTGGAAATATCAAATTAGTGGAAACTATTTTTTTCTTTCCTTTTTTGAATGTTATTTATTRCTATCTCTCTCTTAATCACATGTCTCACTTTCATTTTCACACTTACAACTAAAATTTTCCTAGGAGTCTGAATCACACCCAAAGTTTTCACTAAAAACAACGGAGGAGGTACAATGACTTCATTGCCAATTATTATGCTATCCAAATTCCAAAATGAGCTTGACTAATTGGTTAGGGGTAATCGTACGAAGTAATTACTTCCTCCGTTCTTTTTTACTCGCATCCATGGTAAGTTGCACAAAAATTAAGGAAGAGAGAGAAATAAGATAGTGATGAATATTATATAATAAAGAAGAAAGAAAAAATATTGATTAAGAAAGGATTTTTTGTATAATACCACCTTTTGTTTACAACTTTTTATAAATTCCCAGCTTTTGTTTTTTTTAAATTCCKACCTTTTACTTCTGTTTTGTTATAAATTCCCACCTCTTAACGGAATTGTTAGATTATGGGCCCCACTTGTTATTATAATTCAATTGCAACTCTCCATCCTCACCAACACTCGACATTCATCTCTCTCTCCCTACCGCTTACACTTGTTAGCAGGGTGCTGACATGGCAGAGTGATTTGACTGCTGACGTGGCATGCCACGTCAAACACCCTGCTGATGTGGCATGCCACGCCAACACCCTGCTGATGTGGCATGCACGTCAACACCCTGCTGATGTGGCATGCCACGTCAGTCGCCATGTCAGTAGGTGATACGTGGCATGCCACGTCAACAACCACATCACCGCCACTCTAAACCATAGATCTCAAGTCATCACATGGCTAAAATTAATAGACAAGTAATGGACATTATGTAATTTTCCTAAAATCTTTTTATTTTCCATTGACAAAGACTTTAAACATGGATACACGGCAGAAAATGGTGACGCGGCTGATGAGTGGCAGCCACACACCAGTTTTCGGCCACGTCAAGCACCGTGCTGATGTGCAGGTGATGTGGCTCTGACGTGGCATGCCACTCATCAGCCGCGCACCATTCTGCCACGTCATCCATGTTTAAAGTCTTAGTCAATGGAAAATAAAAAAGATTTTAGGAAAATTAACATAAATGCCATTACTTGTCTATTAATTTAGCCATTGGATGACTTGAGATCTCATGGTTTAGATGTTCTCACATAAGTTAGTTTCTCATATAAAAGGGTGTTCTCACTTGAGCTAATCCTATATATATATAAATCTATTATAATATAATATATATATAATATTATATATATATATCATATATATAATATATATATATTATATATATATATGATGTGGCACATAATTACCCCCAAGCCACGTGTCAATAATCCTAGAATGGTTGTAAGAATCCAACATGGCAAGGGATTCCATGCCACGTGTCAAGAGTCAAGTGGCCCCTGATCAGTACAACTTCAACCGGAAACAGGACACACACCGTAAATCAAACTGCTTAAGCAAGCAGAACAGATACCACTACGCTTAGGATGGTGACAAATGTCACACATCCAAGCTCCCAAGGTACAAGACAAATGCCTATAAATACCCCTTGGGAGACCTCATATTTAACACAATTTTTTTACATTTTGAAGAGCATTTACTCACATTTAAACAAGTGTAGAGTTTCTCTTTCTAACATCTCTCTATATTAAATTGCATTTATTTCTTTCCTTCTTCCTTTACTTAGGCATCGGAGGAGAGATAATCCAAAAAGGATAATTCTCCTTCTTGCAGGTGCTAAGGAGCCTCGAGGAACGTGAAGTGCCAAGTCGACTCAAGGTTCCAAGCCAAGGTTAGCTCCTTTAAAGTAGCATTGACGAGAAGCCTCCACCCTTCTCTCAACCCTGCAGCAGAGAAAATATTGTAGTTTGGCAAGCGAGGACTTGCTATATATATATATATATATATATATATATATATATATATATATATATATATATATATATATATATATAAAATTCTACGTCTCCTTATGTATAAATTTTTGAAATTGGAATAATAAATTTAAATTTCAAAACTATTTTTAAATATGAGGATTATGGTTTGCCCTGTAAACCTTAAAAAACTTAAATTGCGGTTTTGTTTTAAAAATTTGCGATATGGGAAAATCAAAACCCAAACCACACTTTTCAAACCGCAGCGTAAATCAAAACAAACCATTAGATTGCGGTCCGATTTCCGGTTTGGTGCGATCCAGACCGCACTCTGCTCAGTCCTACTTAAGAGCATCCACATTCTCGTTTCACAAATTTCACATTTGTGGATCTTTCCATGAATGTGGATTGCTTCCTATCTGATCTCATAAAAAAATAAGTGGAGACTAATCCAAAGGGACCTTCTCGTCCATTTATGTGAGTCTCTTTTCTTTTTTCCTTTTTTTAATAAATATATGTGGGTCCCATTCCAATTAAAAATTTACATGAATGTGGAAAAGTTAAAAGGAGAAAATGTGGTGGGGTATGAAAAATAAAAGAGAGAAAGTAAATGGGGTGGCCCATGAATGTGAGTATGATATTGTAAAATGCGAATGTTTGCAAATGGAGTTAGTGGAAAGTGATGTAGACTAATGAGGATATGGGAGAGATAATTGTCTACCAAGAGTGAAGAGTCAGAAGATGTTCGAGCACTCATTGAAAGGAAGAAGTCCGAGCGTGAAGCTTCTTCGATGGATGTTAGAGCAATCATTCAGAGAAGGAAAGAGCAAGCTGAGAGTCAGGACGTRAGGAGAATTATTGAAAAGAAAAAGGCGGAGAAGCTTAAGCAAGCAACTCATGATTATGAACACTCTTTGACGAGATCCACTCCTTTATGTATTGACCCCACACATCTCTCTCTCAGAACTCATGGACATACACACCACTCCTCAGCCATCATACAGAATGCCCTCAGAACCAAGAACCAGAGGTTCGTTCCCATCGAAGTGGGGGTTATCACCGAAGCGGTGCTAACCCAAACCAAAGACTCGGGTACCCGTCCCAACGAACGGAAGGGAGGATACAAGGGCTTCCCTTTACCGACAAGAGTCCTTTCTCTGCTTCTATTCTGATGGCAACTTAGTCCCAAAAAGTAAAGTTCCCCTCTATTGACGCTTATGATGGAACTATAGATCCAGACGATCATCTGGCGATGTACAATCATCTCATGCTAACTACCCAAGCTGAAGATGCAACGTGGTGTAAAAATTTCTCGGTTATCCTCAAGGGGCTAGCCCAAAGGTGGTTCAGCGGCCTCCCAATAGGTTCCTTCCATAACTTCAATGAATTGGCTATTCTTTTTACTCATCATTTCATGGCACATCGCCAAGAACAGAAAAGTAGCTTACATTTGGGAAGGATTCAACAACGACCTAATAAAAGCTTGAGATGTTATGTCAAACGCTTTAACAATGAGACTCTTTAGATCCCGGATTTGCCAGATCGAGTGATCCTAGATAATTTCTATCGGGGATTGGATGAGGATAGTCCCTTCAAATTTCAAATGGTAAGGTAAAGAGTAGGGGACTTAAACGAAATGATGAGGGAGGCTGAAGCATGGATCCATGCTGAAGAAGTTTYCACCTTCAAAAAGGCCAAAGAAAAGGTGACTCCCCCCCTCCTCCAAGCCTCAAAGCAACCAGGTGCATCGCAATGGTGGGCATTACAAAAAGAGGTCTGGCACCCAAAATATAGAGGAAGAAGGAACGTCACAAAAAGGAATAACCAGAAAGAAGAAGAAATTCAACTACACCCCCACAGTAGAATACACCAAGGATCTTTTCCATGTTTACAAAGAGTCAGCAGGATGTGCACATTGAAGATCCCATCGATCAAGACCGAGTTGGACACCACGGATAGTCAAAATATTTGTCAATTCCATAAAGATGTTGTAATTTCAAAGACTACTTCAACCCTTCAGAGAACCATGTCGCTTAGCACATCAAGGGAGGTGAAGAAGCCACCTTATCAAGCGATTCTGAAAAACCCTCTCCAAAATGATGCCCCAAAAAACGAACAATTCAGATTCGGGGATATTCACATGATTCTGGAGGGTTTGAGTTGGAGGACCAGTGTTTGAGGGTCAAAAGAATATGCAAGCAACTGCCCTAGGTAATGGCTGTTTATAGTGAAGCAAACGATAAGAGAATTCTCGGACTTCCTCTTTACGAGAGGATCGCGGGGGTAAGCACCCCCATAATATTCTCTCGTTGTGGAAATGAAGGTCGCGAAATAAACGAGTCCGACGAATCCTCATTGACAGGGAGCTCCTTGGATATCATTAGCTATTGAGTGTCTTCAAAAACTGAAGTAACAACGAAGATGATCTCTCCCCTGTCACAATCCAATCATAGGTTGGTGGGGGGAGGGTAATCCACTAGTGGAACCGTGATTCTTCTCTCGAATGGGAAGGAAGACAATGCAGAAACATGAAGGTTAATGTTTTGGTGGCAAGAAATGAGCTTAAATGTAATCCTTGGATGACCAACTTTGAATGCTTCTAAGTCGGTGGTAGTTACACATCTCATGTTGATGAAGTTTGTGTGCAATGACGGCAAGGTAGGAACTATTTATGGTAATCAGCAAGTCGCCAGAGAATGCTATCTTACCACTGTCCGACCACTTGCTGGGGCAAGGAGAAGGAGATAGCAGAGTCGTTAGGAAAAAGATTTCAGAAGAAAAGGAAAGCGGGCGAAGTTCTAATGGTGCATGGGCTACACCAAGAAGACATGGCGATTCATGGATTGTTCGCTTCTATCTCTCGGCTTGAACCTGGGGGCCAACAGGAAGACTTTCCCATCGACTCCGCCTTACTAGAAAGGATAGTTAAAGTTGGTGAAACGATGGGGGAGGAGATTGGACAAGGACTCAAAAATCTGCTAAGAGAATACAAGGATGTCTTTGTCTTCTCCGTACAGGAAATGCTYGGGTTGGATTCGAAAATCGCTTAACATAGTCTAAATGTTGACCCCACAATGAAGCCTGTCAAGCAAAAAAAGAGAAATTTGGGCCAGTGCGTAGTAAGGCAGCCGATGAGGAGGTTAAGAAGCTTCTTGATGCGGGTTTCATCCGTCCATGCCAATACCCAGAATGGGTGGCAAATGTGGTGTTGGTTCCCGAACCCAATGAGGCATGGAGAATGTGCGTAGATTATACTGACCTTAACAAAGCCTGCCCTAAGGACAGTTTTCTGCTCCCTAAGATTGACAAGTTGGTAGACTCTACAGCGGGGCATGAAGCTATGAGCTTCAWTGATGCTTACTCAGGATTCTATCAAATCCCTCTTAAGGAGGAAGACCAGGACAAGACAACCTTTGTCACTGACAATGGGTTGTATTGTTACAAGGTAATG
>SNQN01007607.1:0-13830 GCA_008642245.1 Bassia scoparia | reverse complement strand
TTTGAGTTTAGGAAGCTGCTTCCGGCTTCCTCACCCATTCAAACTGTCACTCTCTTATGCTCGGATGATAGGTACTCGCAATTTTGTCTCCTGACTTGAGAGAACTTCCTACGCGCCAAACCCCGTCAACGTCGTATCTTCTTTAACGTTCTTGTGATTGTATATCAAGAACGGCCTTTACCTTATCCGATTCGCTTCAGCCACGGCATTACCGAAACCAAAATTCCAGCACGTGACGAAACCACTTCTTGGGATTCAGATTTTTTATCATAGTGTCGTGCTATCAAAGGTACATCTAGATCCCTGACATTGATCTCCTTCTCTTACTCTTAATATCAATCATCATGTAAGTTCTCGTTCCTTCCAATCTATGTAGCGAAGATGGTTACACATCTTGGAAGGTTTGGGGCGTATTCCTTAAGCTAAACGCAATTACCTTTAACAATACAACCCTTGTCAGTGCAAGTTTCTTGTCCTGGTCTTCCTCCTTAAAAGAGGATTGTAGAATCCTGAGTAAGCATCATTGAGCTCATAGTTCTATGCCGCTAGAGTTACCAACTTGTCAATCTAGGGAGCAGAAAACTGTCTTAGGCAGGCTTTGCTAAGGTCAGTATAATCTACCACATTCCCATGCCGATTGGGTTCGGGAACCAACACCAATTTGCCAACCCATTCTGGTATTGGCATGGACGGAATGAAACCGCGATCAGAAGCTTTCTTAACCTCCTCATCGGCGCCTTACTACGCATGGCCAAATTTCCTTTTTTGCTTGACAGGCTTCATTGGGGTCAACATTTAGACTATGTTAAGCGTTTTCGAATCCACCTGCATTTCCTGTAACGGAGAGACCAAAGAAATCGCTTGTATTCTTAGGCAGATTTTTGAGTCCTGTCCAATCTCCTCCCCATCGTTCCTCACAAACTTTAACTATCCTTTCTAGTAAGCGGAGTCGTGGAAGTGTTCCTGTTGGCCCCAGTCAGCCGAGAGATAGAAGCGACAATCCATGAATGCCATGTCTTCTTGGTGTAGCCCAGCACCTTTAGAACTTCGCCCGCTTTCCTTTTCTTTGAAATCTTTTTCCTAACGACTTGCTATTCCTCTTCCTTGCCCCAGCAAGTGGCGATACAATTTCTCTGGCGACTTGCTGTACTTCATATAGTTCTACCTGCGTCATTGCACACAACTTCATCACATGAGATGTAACTACACCGACTAGAAGCATTCAAAGTTGGTCATCAAGATTACATTTAAGTCTCATGTTCTTGACCACCAAAACATCTACTTAGTTTTGCATTTGTCTTCCTTCCCCATTCGAGAGAGAGAATACGGTTCCACTAGTGGAATTACCCTCCCCCCCCACCAACCTAATGATTGGATTGTGACAGGGGAGAGATCATCCGTTGTACTTCATTTTTGAAAGACCTCAAAGCTAATTTATCCATTGGAGCTCCCCTTGTCAGATGAGGATTCGTCGGACTCGTTTATCCCGACCTCATTTCCACAACGAGAGAATCATTATGGGGTGCTTTACCCCCCGCGATCTTCTGTAATGAGAGACGTCCGAGAACTTCTCTTATCGTTTGCTTCACTGATAAACAGCCTATTACCTAGGGCAGTTGTCTTGCATATTCTTTTTACCTCAAACATTGGGTCCTCCAACTCAAACCTCCAAATCATGTGAACTATCCCCGAATCTGATTGTTCGTTTTTTGGGGCATCATTTTTGGAGAGGTTTGTTTTCAAGAATCGCTTGATTAAGGTGCTTCTCACTCTCTGATGTGCTAAGCGATCATGTTCTTGAAGGGTGAAGTAGTCTCTTGTAAATAAACATCTTATGGAATTGACACAATTTTTGACTATCCGTGGTGTCCACTCGGTCTGATCGATGGGGAATCTTCAATGTGCACAGTCCTGCTGACTCTTTGTAACTGAAAGATCCTTGGTGTATTCTTACTGTGGGTGGTGTTGAATTCTTCTTCTTTGTTCTTCCTTTTTGGTGACGTTCCTCTTCCTCTATATTTTGGTGCCAATCTTTTTGTAATCCCACCCATGCGATGCACTGGTTGCTTCTGAGGCTTGGTGAGGGGGAGCACTTTTCTTTGGCTCTTTGAAGTGCAAACTTCTTCGCATGGATCCATGCTTCAGCCTCCCTCATCATTTCGTTAGCCCTACTCTTTACCTTACCATTTGAAATTGACAGGCATTAATCCTCATCAATCCCCGTAGAAATTTATCTCAGGATCACTCGATCGGCAAATCCGGGATAAAGAGTCTCATTGTTTACGCGTTGACATAACATTCAAGCTTTATTAGGTCGTTGTTGGAATCTTCCAAATGTAAGCTATCTTTCTGTTCTTGCGATGTGCCATGAAATGATGAGTAAAAGAATAGCCAATTCATTGAAAGTTATGGAAGGAACCTATTGTGAGGCCCTGAACCACCTTTGGGCTACCCCTTGAGGATAACCGAGAAATTTACACCACTTGCATCTTCAGCTTGTAGTTACTGAATGATTGTACCTGCGATGATCGTCTGATCTATAGTTTCCATCATAAGCGTCAATAGAGGGGAACTTTTACTTTTGCGGACTAAGTTGCCACAAATGAACAGAGAAAGGACTTGTCGTAAAGGGATGCCCTTGTTCTGCGCCCTTCCGTTCGTTGGAGGTACCAAGTCTTTGTTTGGGTTACCCGCTTGTGATAACCCCCCTTTCGATGGGAAGACCTTGGTTCTTGGTTCTGACATTCTGTATGATGCTGAGAGTGTGTATGTCCATGATTTCTGGAGAGAGATGTGTGGTCAATACATAAAGGAGTGGATTCGTCAAGAGTGTTCTATATCATTGAGTTGCTTGCTTAAGCTTCTCCCTTTTTCTTCAATGAATTCTCCGACGTCCTGATCTCAGTGCTCTTTTCCTTCCTGAATGATGTCTAACATCCATCGCAGAAGCTTCAAAAACGCTCGGGAACTTCTTCCTTTCAATCGATAGTGTCGACATCGTCTACTTTCACTCTTGGTAGACCAATTTTCTCCCATATCATCATTAGTACCTACATCACTTCCACTAACTCATTTCAAACATTCGCATTTCAATATCATACTCACATTCATGGCCACCCCATTACTTTCTCTCTTTTTTTTCATACCCCACACATTTCTCCTTTTTTAACTTTCCACATTCATGTAATTTTATTGGAATGGGACCCAATATATTTATTAAAAAAAGAAAAAAGAAAAGAGACTCACAATAAATGGAGAGAGGTCCTTTGAGCTTAGTTCACTTTTTTTTTATTGAGATAGATAGAAAGCAAATCCACATTCATGGAAAGATCCACAAATGTGAATTTGTAAACGAGGAATGTTGATGCTCTTACGTTAGGACTGAGCAGAGTGCGCGTTGGATCGCACCAAACCGGAAATCGGACCGCAATCTAAGTTTTGTTTTGATTTACGCTGCGGTTTGAAAAGATGTGGTTTGGGTTTGATTTTCCATATCGCAATTTTTTAAAACAAACGCTAATTTAAGTTTTTAAATTTACAGGGCAAACCATATCTCATATTAAAAATTTGAAATTAATTTATTATTCCAATTTTCAAAAATTTCATACATAAGGAGAAGTATGATTTATTATATTCATATATATATATATAATTATATAATATATATATAACTTATATATGATATATATAATAGCAAGTCCTCGCTTGCCAAACACTCAATATTTTCTCTCTGCAGGGTGAGAGAAGGTGGGCTTCTCGTCAATGCTACTTTAAAGGAGTACCTTGGCTTGGACCTTAGTCGAACTTGCGACTTCCGTTCCTCGGGCTCCTAGCACCTGCAAAGCAGAATTACTTTTGGATTATGCTCTCCGTCCGCATGCCTAAGTAAAGGAGAAGGAAGAAATAAATGCATTAAATAGAGAGATGTTAGAAGAGAGAAATTACACTTGTTTAAATGTTGAAGTAATGCTCCCAAAATGTAAAAAAATTTGTTAAATATGAGGTCTCCCAAGGGTATATATATGGCATTTGTCTTCCTTGGGACTTGGATGGTGTGACATTTTGTCACCATCCTAGCGTAGTGGTATTGTTCTGCGTGTTAAGCAGTTTGATTTTACGGGTTGTGTCCTGTTTGCCGTTGAATGTACTGATCAGGGCCACTTGAACTCTGACACGTGCATGAATCCCTTTGCCATGTTGGATCTTACACATTCTAGGATTATGACACGTGGCTTGGGGGTATTATGTGCCACATCTAATATATTATATATATATTATATTAATTATATATTGATATATATAATATATTATAATATAATATATTATTAATATCGTATCTATAGGATTAGGCTCATGTGAGAACCCCTTTTATATGGACACTAACTTATGTGAGACACATCTAAACCAGATCAAGTCATCCATGCTAAATTAATAACAGAATGGCAATTTTGTAATTTTCTAAAATCTTTTTTATTTCCATGACTAAGGACTTATAAACATGGATGACGTGGCAGAAAGGTGACGCGGCTGATGAGTGGCATGCCACGTCAGCGCCACACTCACCTGCACATAGCACGTGCTGACGCTGGCGAAAAACTGGTGATGTGGCGCCACTCATCAGGCCGCGTCACCATTTCTGCCGTTGTCATCCATGTTTAAAAGTCTTTGTCAATGGAATAAAGATTTTAGGAAAATACTAATAGGCTCATTATGTCTATTAATTTTAGCATTGATGACTTGGATCTATGGTTAAGTGCGGTTGATGTGGTTGTTGACGTGCATGCACGTCATCACCCTACTAATGGCGACTGACGGGCATGCCACACAGCAGGGTGTTGACGTGGCATGACCACATCAGCGGGTGTTTGGCGTGGCTGCCACATCAGCAGGGTGTTGACGTGGATTGCCACCTCAGCTAGTAAATCACCTGCATGTCAGCACCCTGCTAACAAGTGTAAGCGGTAGAGAGAGAATGAATGTCGATTTTGTGAGGATGGAGAGGTTGCAATGAATATAATAACAGTGGGCCCATAATAAACATCGTAAGAGGTGGAATTTAAAAAACATGAAGTAAAAGGGTTGAGAATTGAAAAAAAACAAAGTGGAATTATAACAAAGTTGTAACAAAAAGGTGGTAATAATACAAAAAAGTCCTTTCTTAATCAATATTTTTCTCTTATTATTATAATATTCAACACATATCGTTATTTCTCTCTTTCCTTAATTGTGCAACTTACCATGATCGCGAGTAAAAAAGAACGGAGGAAGTAATATTCGTACGATGTACCCTCACCAATTTATCAAGCTCATTTGGAATTTGGATAGCATAATAATTGGCAATGAAGTCCATTGTACTCCTCCGTTGTTTTTAGGAAACTGGGTGAATTCAGACTCCTAGGAATTTTAGTTGTAAGTGTGACAATGAAAGTGAACATGTGATTAAGAGAGGATAGAAAATAATTAACATTCAAAAAGGAAAGAAAAAAATAGTTATCCATAATTTGATATTTCCAAAATTTGACAAAAATTCCACAAATAGAAATAGATGGAATAATTGTTTTAACCTACTTTGATTTTTAACTTTCTAGGTATCTCCAATGTTAGCTAAGCCTTTTCTTGGTATTGATAGCACACAATGACAACACCATTGACTTTGGTGCAATGATCGAGTGTAAGAAAAGTGTGTGTATAACACAGGTATGCAGATTATTAACCTTTCATTTTCCTTGTTGTTCACTATTGAATATGATAGCGGCTGAAAAAATTATGCTATTATCGTGATTCAGCAGCTATTACTGCCGACCATTGCACAGTGGTAGAGCCTGTACTTCTGCAATATTAGAATATGATAAAATTGTTAAGGAATACGATAACAATATGCTAAGTTTGATATTATCCTCCGTTTCCCAATCAATGCAACAAGGGAATATTTGGTGAGAGATAAAAAATTGCATTTTGTTGGCAATATTGAAAAACGAAGAATTACAAAATTTTATCATATTTTGATGTTGTACTTGTAAAGTGACAAAAGTTGAGACAAAAAAGCCTTTCAAGCTAGCATTGCAATTGATGTGCGCGCTCAAAAGTTGGATATCATAGTTTACATAGACAGTCAGTTCAGTTAGTTCATTTTTCGTCAGTTTGAGTTAAACCATATAATTTCAGTTATAATTCAGTTCAGTTGATTTCAGTTCAATGGATTAATCAGTTCAGTTTAGTTCAGTAACAATTATTTCAGTCATAGTTTAGTCGGTTTTTTTCAATTTCAGTTCAGTCATTTCCGTTTTATTTCAATTGAACTTAACTTGTTCATTTCAGTTTCAGTTTATTTAGTTTGACTTAACGGTTCATTTCAATTTCAATGTTGTCCGTTTGAACCATAGCAGTTGAGTCTTTCATAAAAAAATAATCGTTTCTTAAGGTTAATTTCGTTGAAGAAAATTCCATGTTGCAGTTCTATATATAGTTAATAGCTTTTGATTTGAGGAACTATTTGTCTATACAACATGAATGGAAGGTAGTTTATAACAAATCTATAATAAAATAAGGAAAACAAATATTAATACAATATGTGCTCAAAAATTCAGTGGGCAACAAAATCAAGTCAAAATTATATCAATCTAAGTATCTCTTAAATTTATGTAAGAGTCATATGTCATATAAGGTAAGCCTATGTAATCTAAGTAACGTTCTGTCAATTATAGTAAGTCACATGTGTTATAGACCATTCTTATTCTCATTCATTTATACAACATCACTATGTCAATTATAATAGTCATGTGATATTAAATAGTGTACGTCAGATATATTATCTATGTAAATATTAAGCAAGTCGTATGTCAATGATTTATAAGTTATGTAAATATAGTAAGTCTTATGTCAATTATTTCATAGCTCACAATTAAAATAAATAAAACTTAGTAAATGATAATTGATTGATTGCATATACCAAATTTTTTTTAAGAGCTAGTATTAAAGAATATTTTATTATGTAAGTTTTCGGTTCAGATTTATTCAAATTCAGTAAATTTAGGTTAGTGAATATCATTCATTATTTGACCAACTTTTAGTTTTAGCAATTAATTCAGTTCATTTGTTCAATTCAATTGCCAGTTCAGTTTTCAATTTGTTTAGTTCAGTTGTAGTTCAGGTTCGTTTTTCAGTTCAGTTGCAAGTCAGTCCAGTTGACTCTTGAAAGTTGATTTCATTATTAGTTGCATCAGTTTAGTTTATTCAGCCATTTCCAGTCAATTTTCCAATAATCATTTCAGTGTCTTAAATTCACCAAACTGAAGTTTCGTTTCACATGATGTTTGCCATTGCACCTGTGCTGAACTCCAAACAAAAATGAAACGATGTGACACAACCATAACAATTGTCCACTACTAATTCATTCCCCGTAAAAAAAATTAAGTGTATAAACCGCCAAATATCTTAACTCTATTGTAATTTGTACTCTTCTTCATATCCATCATTCTCATCTGTTCATTTTACTCCATTCTCGTAATGGATTAGGCAAAATTGGTCAACACTAACCCATTTTTTTCCATTTTCTGAAACAATACCCAGATTATTTTTTATTGAAAAACAACCCCATATTTTTCAATTTTTTTGCGAATCAGCTACCACTTTTGGATTTTTGCCACTCAACACCTTATAACCACCCAAAATCACCCAACGTGGCATCCAATTGCAAAATCACCTAACTTTGGTGTCCTTCACTATAAAACCACAACCCCCAAAACAACTCAACCACCGCAACCTCGTCACACTTGAGTGTTTAGCCTTTTATCATCTAGTCCATCTTTTTTCGACACATGGTCTCAAAAGTTGTAGATCTCGAAAATACATAAATAGGCTCAAGGAATCACATGAGTTGGAGTTCTTTCCAAGTAGTTATGCCTTCCGCAAGTTCAAATTCTGAAATGGTAGTGATTCGAAACAAAACATAAAAAGTGGTATTGTTTATAAAAAACAATCTGGGTTATTGTTTAAAAATGACAAAAAGGGGTAGTTTTGACAAATTTCCAAATGGATTACTCCAAATAATGGCAGTAAACTAAACACACACAATAAGAAAACCACATTTATACAAGGGACAATTGACCTCTTCAGACTTCTCTTAAGAGACATTCTCTCACAGCCTCCCTTCGTTTGCAGCCACACTCCATCCTTAACCCGCCGATGCGCGCCTTTGGTCACAGTCCGTCACGTCGTTCAATCTCGACTTTGAATCTATTTCCATCTTCCCCCTAACTCTAAGTACTTGGCTCTACCTGCAGTCCCTCTCGAGTATCGACAAATTCTTCGCCAATTACTCCCGCATATCTTCTCCTTCATCTTTGCTCATTTTCCTTCGACAACAAAGCTATGGATTTGTTTCTGCAGTTCACGTTTCATAAATATCACCGAAATCTTAAAGAATTCAAGTAAATTACACCATATTGTTTAATTACTCGGAATATGCCTACTTTTGGCTACTTCTTGATTTTACAGCATCTTCATTGACTTGTCTTGTTAGACCAATTTATGATTCCTTTGTTCTTTGGTTTCCACGAGCTCCCATGTGTTGATCTTCTCAATCATCTTATCTCCTCGTTCATGGAATATTGATCATTTGTCTTTCTTGTGCGGTTCTGAAAGTTTATGGTTCTCCTAAGAACGTGCCATGATTGCTGATTGCATTGATAGCTTCTAAGTGCCTGAGGGGGCGTCGATCGTGATGTGATGTGAATCTTGACTTGAACACTTGATTCTTGTGTGGACTTGAGCTTGAAGGTGATATTGGGTCCTTGATGGTGGATATTGAATTGACTTGATGATTACTTAGCCTCACTTGATCTGGCTTGGTGGGAAATGCATGCTTTTAGAACTTCTGGATCGTTTTCATTCCATTGCATGTGTGCTTTTTCGTTATATGTCATCTCTTGATGATCAACTTTTGGATTCGTGCTAATAGAGATGATATCCTTTAGACTTGTCATTATATCCATTAATGAATGGCATTTTCTCTTTTCCATGAGCTTGCTTGATTTCCTTTGGGAGTGGGCATATGAATGCCCAAAACTTTGAGATGCTCGACCCTTGGTTCCTTTTGTGCCAAGCTTCATAGGGTGTAATGCTTTCTTTAATCTTTTTGACAAGTGGGTTTTTACCCACTTTATTAGGTTTGAGTCATTTTCTCATTTTCATAGAGATATTAGCTAGCTTTGCACTGGTTTTAGTTAGTTTGCCATGAGCATGGTTATTCTTAGCCTTATGCTCAAGGTACTTTTCTCCCTTTTGGCCTTTTAGGCATTTTGAGCAAGTTTGGAGAATTCAAGCAGTATTCTGGATGAAAAGTATCTTTAAATCTACCTGTGTATTGACGTCGATTCCACTTGTCGATAGAAATCTTTGTACATTATCTTCGCAACAATAGTTGCATGCAAAATTGGATAAGCAGAGTAAGTTTTCTTTAGGAGCGTGGTACTGGAGGAAGCCCCCACGCTAGTGGCACATGTCTCTTTGGTTTCTAAAACAAAAGCTACTGGATGCAGGTAACATAATATGAGGCCCCACTGACCGTGGCACATCAACCCACGGGCGTGTCTCTTTGGTTTTCAAATATAGAAGCTACAGATGCAGTTTTGGCATGAGACCCACAGCGTGGTGTCTTTTTCCCTGACTTTCAATATGTACGTCGTTTTTGGTTATTTTGCTCGGTTCCTTTCTTTGCTTGACCCTTTTGGTTCTTTAGGGTTTTTTTACGGTAGAGAAAATAATAATCGCTAAACTTATTCAAATTGTAACCTCCAACACCTAACTTCTCTTCTCTCTTCTCTTACCTTAGCTTGTTTAGCTATTTCCTCTCAAATTAAGTTAGTCTTATTCATATAGTTCAAGTTTGATAGTTTATCATCACGTTCAGAGTAGTTGCAATCTTTCGAGATTATTCTCTCATGTCTGAAGCTTTTGTAATCTCTTAAACCCTACTCTTTAATTTCATGAATTAGTTGAAAAACCCCAATAATAAGTTGTATTGTTGATTCATATTTGTTTATCTAGTTATATTACTTTCATCTTTTTGTAATTTTTTTTAAGCTTGAATTTATTTCTCCACGAGTTGAGTAGTCATTTTTAGGGTTAGTGTGTGAAGGACCCAATCAAGCCTGATCTAGTTGAAATTTTGGGAAGTTTGTGCTTATTTGAGTGGTTTTGGTTGATTAACTTTGGGTAATTGCATTAGTGTTTTTCCAATACAAAATCTTGTTTAATACCCCTGGCTAGTCTTACATGAGATATTGAAGTTAGGAAGTAGGCCTGCTTAGTTGATAGATGTACCATGGCACATTGGGTTTTTGCTTAATTTCTTGTTTTGTTGCTTTTGACAAGTAGTAGGATGGAGACCCAATTGCTTGTGCTTAATACCTTACCTAGACGAGAGACTTAGAGAAAAGAATTCCCTTCCCGACCTTGATAGGTGTTGTTTACTAAAGTTTTTGTGGATTGGAATTGTTTCATAATTTATTAATATCGAAAAAAAATTAAATTGTTGAAAATTTCGAACATTGCAAAAAATACTTAGAAAATTCAGAACATTCCGAAAAATTCAGAAAAGGTTAAAAACAGTTAAAATTATTTGAAAATTAAAACTTATTTTTTGAGTGCTAAAATACCGGAAGAGTGTCCGGTGCAGGGATTTGCCTTTTTTAACGGCCTGTTAGGTCCAGCTCTCTGATTTTGACAAGTGTGTCCAAGCGGTTCTTACCATCGGTCTTCTTGGGCAGGGACAAATGTAAGTACTACAGAATCCCCACTTTTGGCTTAGTTGCGGAGAGTAAAATCTCGTAAACGAAAGCCAAAGTACCCGTACCTGCAAAACAATGCGTAGTTTTACCTGCACTGTGGTTGCATGTACTTGCTTGTTGTCTCTATTTCTACACTTTTGCTTACGTTGTCACCATGGTTCTGATTCCACGAGGCTCCGTGCTTCGATTTTTGGGGAATTTCCACCATGGTTCTGATTCACTGGGTTTCTACTAGCAGGTTGTGCGCCTCATAATTCGTTAGGATCTCTGGGTACTATTATTGATTGTCCACTGTGATGCCTCCGTTAGACTTCATTGGAAACTGTAGTGTCGTATCCATCCTGTATGCTTCTTGTGGGAAATGAAATGGTCTGTTATCGATGCTCCGTTTGGTTTTGTGCTGCTGAAACTATTTATCTTTTCGCGTAGTCTCGGAAGATTAAAGACTAGTAACGCAAGTATATGCACGATCGCGTATAACGAATGTTTTTTGCTTGTGGTGCTTGATCTGCTGTTCCATTCGGCTAGTAGTCCGAAGAGAAATCAAATGGACGGTAACGTGCGTATTGCCATGTGGTTAAGCAATGTCATTTTGTAATTCTAGCACTGCGTGTGATACAAGTCGAGCTAACGCTTATTGTGCGAAGATGGATCGACTTCAGCTTGGGAATGTGTGCTTTGACTTTTGATTGCTTCGACCTCATTTGATCATGTGTAGGCTATCGTTGTGATTTTCATTGTTACGCTATGTCGAGCTTGTAGGTGTATTTTTGTAGCGATTTGATGCGTTTCGGCATTTTTGCTTGCTGGACTTTGTGGTCATTGTGCATGACTTTGAAAGTTGGTGGAATTCCGGGAAATACACGACATTTGATTCAACGAGCTTCCGTAGACAAGTGGGCCCACGGGAAAAGCTCTGAAACATCGAGCTAAAAGATATGGCAAAAGCTGGCGGCAATTACCGCCTAGCATTCGACCTAATTTTGGTCGAACTTTCGTGCTTATTTGGACTTTTGCCTTTATATCTCATTTCCTCTTGCTTTTCTATTGAACACTCTCCTAAACTCCATTGTACACCTTGGAATTGCTTGAAAGCTTCGTTTGCTTAGCAAATCCCAAATTCGAGTAAGCTTGCTACTCCCAGAACTTGAATTCGACTGTAAGTTGACAATTGTAATTATCAATCATGTCATTTGATTTGCCTTGTCAATTGTGCAATTGAATTGGGCTTTCTCACCTTGCTTGTTATGCTTGAATTGTTAATGCTTTGCTTGTTCATGCTATGTGAGTTCTTTACAACTTGTTTCATCAAATTTGGTGAAAAGTTGAATGAGTTATGCCATTTTAAGCTTTAACTTGAAAAAAGAGATGAATGTAGCTTGGTCCCATGCCTGTGAATTATGCAATTGCCTGCTTTATTCTACTGTTGATTCAAAGATCATCTTCACTTTCTCCAACGATTGGTAAGCCCCAAGGAAGGAGAAACATTGTAGATGTATCTTTCGGTGTCAAAACATACGGTCACAACAYTATTAGTGGCTGAAAGAGAGGGCACCCAGCTGCTGGTCTATTTTGTGAGTCATGTCCTACAAGGAGCAGAGATGCGCTATGCTACTGCTGAGAAATTTGGTTTGGCTCTCATGATGGCCAGTAAGAAACTCCGCCCATACTGCGCAGCCCACAAGATTGTGATTTACACCGACCAACCTGWCAAACAGCCGTTGACTAAGCTGGAATCATCAGYAAGGATGTTAAAATGAGCTATCGCTTTGAATGGTTTCAATCTTGAGTTCGAACCTAGGAAAGCCATTAAGGGTCAAGCTTTMGCAGATTTCATCGTGGAATTGACAAGACCTCCACCGGTTGAAACATCAACCGACGTTTGGACTTTGTTTGTGGACGAATCCTCCACCCAGAATGGTTGTGGAGCAGGAATCTTGTTCAAATCCCCTGAAGGGGACACATTTGAGTACGCCATGAGATTCAAATTCTAGACATCAAATAATGAAGCGGAGTATGAAGCGTTAGTGGCCGGAATTRGAATGTGCAAAGCARTGGGGCCAAGGAGAATAGATCCTATGTCTYCTTCCCAACTGCTTGTCAGTCAAGTGAAKGGGGAGTATAAAGCGAGAGATGAAAACATGATCCGCTACCTGGAGATGGTGAAGAAAGAAGTTGAGGGGCTACATCAATTCTATTTGATGCAAGTCCCAAGATCGGAAAATAACCAAGCAGTTGCCCTATCCAAGTTGGCTAGTTCGGCGACAAGGGACTCTCCAAGATCTTTCTTCTGGGAAGTGAAAGATCGGAGGAGTATAGACGAACTAGAACAGATTTATTTCATTGATCGCGGAAGCACTTGGATGGATGAAATTGTCGAATACAAGCTGATTGGAATTCTTCCACTTGATCCCAGAAGGCCAAGTATGTGAAGGCACAGGATTCTTGGTTTGTTTATTGGAATGGTCAATTATATAATAAGTCTTTTTTCCCATCCCCTCCTTAAATGCATCACGCCCGAGAAAGGGGCAGAGGTGTTGGATGACATTCATCAAGGGCAATGTGGCTCTCACGTTAGGGCACGGGCATTAGCAGACAAAACTCTTCGCACTGGATACTACTGGCCTTCGCTAAGAAAAGATGCCATGAAACTTGTAAAGAAATGTCCGAAGTGTCAAATTCATGGGAACCTCCATCAAAGACCAACAAATCTCCTGTCTTCGGTGTTGTCACCACTACCTTTCGCAAAATGGGGTGTGGACATATTGGGACCCTTTCCCTAAGCTCCGGGGCAAAAGAAGTTCATGATTMTCGAGGTGGACTATTTCACTAAATGGGTGGAAGCGGAACCGATTTAGCCAACGAAGAAACAGACACACGCACATCTTTACCATAAACAGTAATAACTAAACTCATATCAGGATATTGAAACAAATTAGCATAAAACTCCTTAACAGGCTCAACATAAGCCTTCTTAACAATCCTAATATGATTCAGCCAGCCTTGAAATTCTAACACTTGTTTCACTTCAGACAACGCA
>SNQN01007606.1:3576-28277 GCA_008642245.1 Bassia scoparia | reverse complement strand
GTAGGCCTTTATCACGCCTATCCTACGTCAATTGTGTTTATGGACTTGATCCATAGCTACCGCATGCAAGTGCATTGGGGGAGTGTTGTCAAGTGAGGGGATCACCACTGTGCCTACAAGTTTATCACGGATGCCCGAAATATTGGTGCCAAATTAATGGCCCCATTGTTAGGTCCAGTAGCCARCTCGTGGGTTCGGGGACACGGTATGGACTGAATCTTTGACCCAAATTTGCCCATATGTAGTGGCCTCTACTCGGTCTCATTGTTCGATAAAATTAATTGGATACACAACAACATAACAATATTATCCTTAGAAAATGCTCTAACCCTAAAACTATTACAAAAGTGAGTTTCTATTATACATCCATCGCTACCTAACCTAATAATCGTGACCACTTCGAATTAATCAAATTAATGCGGAGCCTAAAATTCGGTCAACCATAATTAATGTGATTCAAGCGAATTCCGGTCTTATTTAAACAAATAAAAGAGTCATAAGTACATAAATCAAGAATAATATATACTCCGTACAATAATCAAAGTGCAAATATATACAAATTCCCTTACCTTRAATCRCTATCAAAACAAGAGAAAATAAAGGTTAGAATATCAAAAGCTTCTCTTCCAAACAAATCACTTATCACAACAAAAGAGATTGTGAGTATTGACAACAATAATCAAAATAATTGCGATGATGAAAGAACGAAAGCAAAGAAAAGTATTTACATGCTTGAAAACCAAAAGGGAATCATGAAAACCAAAARCGAATCAATCCAAACTCAATGTATTATGTTAGTCCGCAAAGAAACGACTCCGAAAGTWGCGACGAATTTGAGAACTTTGGATTTTTGTGAGTGATTTGTGTTTTGTGGATTGAATGTGTGAAAAAGGAGATTTTTGAGACCTTTTGTATTGCACATAATTCTAATTTTCCGCTCCTTCACCCTTATTGATCTCCCGAGGTGGCTATATACGGCTATCCCGCAGATGATATCATTTCAGAGATATAATTCAACATATAGCAGTAATACCTTAAATGAGATTTTTATAGCGAAAATAAACTTATCATTGAATTTAATTATTATTAATGAAATTAAATAAATTAAAAAAGACTGATTTCATAAGAGAAGGTCGTCGGAATGTTGTTGGACCGGAACAGGATTAGGAAGAAAAAACACATAAAAGTATATAAAATCATGAAATAAGAATATCCATATATTGATTTCTTCAGACATCAGATACATAGCGATCAGACCTACTACAATCATTAAATTAAGAGAACAACATGACTGATGCATGAGGAAGGATACAACAGATATGAATGAGACCATGAGATGCAATACGTATCTGGAGAGGGGCATTAGTGATTGGAAGGAATTTGGAAGGCGCTGGTGGCAGATTGTTGAAAGAGTTCAGAGAAGGGCTAGGTCGGTTAACAATGGAGAGTATTGAGAGGGTTGTTCTAGGGTTCAAGATGATTTGGAGTCGGAGGGACTGTCTAGGTTGTAAGTGATAATGAAGGTCTGTTGGTGGTGACATGATGGGAGGTTGAATTGAGGAGTTTGTTAGGTCTGGTTCTAGACAGATTTGAGAGAGTCTTTGAAATGAAGGAAGTCTTGTTAGGTGTTTCTGAGACATGGTTTAGAGAGTCATTGATTGAAAGTGTCTTGTTAGGTCTGGTTTAGATGTATTTGAAGAGCCTTGAATTTGAAAGGATCTTTTAGGTTGGTTTAGACATGGTTTGAGAGAGGGTCATTGAATTTGGATAAGGGTTGCGTCTGGTTTCAGACAGATAGAGAGTATTGAATTGAAGGGTTTGTCTAAGTTGGTTCACATGAAAGAGTTTGGATTGAACAGGGCTTGTTGGTGGTTAGATATGTTGAGAGAGTCAATTGATTTGAAGGTGTTGTTAGGTTTGTTAACATATGGAATCTTTGGTTTGGGTTCTTTAGAAGTGCGTTAAAAGTGACTCAGGGGATTGACAAGACATGTTGTACTCGTACGTGATTGTGATAAGCTATTTGAACTTGAATGAATGACTTGACTATCGGGGATCGGGTTGTGAAAGCAGGTCATACGATTTCATGATTTCATTGAATAAGATAGAGGATAGCTTAGGACGAAGACTAAAGGAAATAAAGGGCATGATGGCGACAGCGAGGCTTTTGAGGAATGTGTTTAGGCTTAGAGTCAATAGGGAAGGTGGTAGTGTATGGATGATCACAAGTGTATAACCAAGGTGGTGGCTTTAGCTTCTTGGGTGATCTGGTCTGAAGGAAAGAATGCTATGGTGCTAAGGTAATGTGGCTAGGGTAGAGTGCTGGCGAGGTTGTATGATGTTAAGTATGGTCAGAGATTTAGTTGGAAAACATATAAATCCCTAGCAAAAACTAAAGTAATGATTTAATCACTGTAAAATACTTTCGTGGTATGTTCGGGCTGCTTTGGTCAGGCATGTGTTGTGTTGGGACATTAGTTGTATATGGTCGCTCTATTAGAGATGACTAACAAAATTATAGGGAGATAGGTATTAGGCTTGTAGAGGAGGATATAGATGTCGGTCAGAAGAGAGAGGAAATCATTTAATAGGCAGCGTAGGTAGCTATGGTAGAGGGACGCAAGGGGTTTGCTAGAGGAGGGAGCGATAGGTGGTAGGTGTTAAGTAGAGCGTGGATGGTGCGTGATCTATGTAGAGGGAGATAGGTCATTGATGCTTAACGAGAGGCAGGATGTGGATTGCGCCTCTATCGTAGGGCGGGATAGAGTAGATATGGTCGCTTAGTAGGAGCGACGGATAGTGAATATGCGTCGGCCTAAATGAGGAGCGTATTATTATGATCAAAAATATAATGTGCTATACATTGAAGATGCAAGTTTTGATGTTTTCGAATCTAAGTTTTATATAATAAAAAACAAAAAATATGAATCAAAATAAATTTTATTAATAAACTGAATACATAGTTAGAGAATTGGACAACAAATTGATATTTTTAAAGTATATTTCCCTAACTTAGAAATGAATCTAGCTAGGGAAGAACAAAGTTGAAAGTTAGAAACTAATGATAGTAATATCTAATCCAGTTTGGTATCTCGACTTGGTGAGATATGATTTTGAAGAGAGATTATATGGAAAAATAAATAAGTAGTGCGAAACTTAATGTAAAATTTTATGAATATATTGAAATACGAGATAAATATTACCGTTTGCAATTTTTTCATTCTAGGAATACACGGGACAATTAAGCAATACATATCACTAAACATTATCCTCGGTGTTGACCTAAAAATCCAAATAAAATTATTATTTTTATAATTAGATTTCACATAGGATGAAACTTAATAACATTCCAATTATTTTCGATAGACTTTGTCTTAGACACAAAATATGATTCAAAACTTGATATAGATAAAGTATGATATTTAATATGAATCATTGAGGCTGATATGTAGATTTATTTTTGATTAATTCATGAAGATTGTATTCGTACTCAATAAAATTTCATTAGACTAATTAATAAAGTGGTCGAATAAAATACATTAGAGGTATATATTGAAGGAAGGAAGGTAAGTGATACTGTGTTTTGGATTATGTGCAATGTGTGTAATTACATATACAATGTGTGATTCTGGTAGAACAGGGTTTCTTAAGCTATGTACGATTGAAGAGATTATTATGCATTATGATAGGCTTTATTAAAAGCTTTTCGTTACTTCAATGAACTAAACAAAAAGCCAAGCAAATAAAATTGTAAAATCCTAGACAAACAGACAGCTTATCATACCAGAGATAAGACAACGAAGCAATAGAACAATCAAAGATCATCGAGCAAAACACCTGAAAATGACTTAATAGTTGATACAAAGTAATAAATGCTAAAACAGAATTAGCAATTAACCATAGAAAATGTATTCACAAACGGACTAAGAGTGTTGACAGTGCAAAAATTTACTACTAGCGGTTCAAAAGCAAAATCTATATGCAGATCAGTTTTACAAGGAAGTAAGAGAATTTGATTTAGCATACATAATTGATGCATAAAATTTATATTTCGAATTAATTACCCAAAGTTTGTCAAATATCTACCCAAAATGTTCGAATTGGCAATGTCGACTCAAAAATTTGTTGAATCAATATGATCATTGTGTATTTTTGTATGAATAAACACATTTTTCGGAAATTTTCACTTGACTCTCAATCGTGATCTAATTCTTTCGGTTTGTAGGTTAATTTAGTTTCATATATTAGGACAGAATGATTACTATTCAAATGAAGTAGTAGAATGAGTAAAGAGATGTTATTTGATCTATCTTTAGTGCTTCGGTCAAATGTTCAGTAATTGCCAATTTACCTGTAATATAGCCTTATTTTCGACATAAATTTGTACCGATAATATCAATTGAAACTGCAAAACAATTGCACAAAAACATCAGCAATGTAATTGTTGACCCAAATGTGAAAGAAATAGATAAAAATGCAAAAACATTAAATCGGATTTCTGCAAAAATATGTGAAATAGATAAAATATTGCTAAAATTTTAAAGTGCAACGGTAGATGAGTGTGCGGGATTGAGGATTGATAGAGAGGAAGACCAAGGGTTTGGAGTTTTCATTGAAGTTTTGTTTGGAGACTGAAGAGGGTGGAGTAGTGAGGAGAGCCGAGTAGAGGGTGTTTGGAGGGTTCTGAAAATTTTTGGAATGATTTTGAATTTTTTTGGTCGCTAATAAGATTGGTATAGAGTACGATTTAGTACTGTTCTTAGTCTGGTATTAGCCTGGATTTTGATACTGCAACGGTTGATTAAAAGTTTTGGTTAATATGATGGTTGCATTTGGTTATAAGAGTGTTGGATTGGAACTATTGTCAAAATGTTGCTATTGGCTAGTATATGTGATAAATTGTTGATATAATTGTGAATATGTATTAGTGTAAAGTTGAGAAGTGTGCTTAGGTTAATGGTTGCAATAAGTGTTGCTAGTTTTATGTGTAGTGGATATTAGGCTTGGTTCATATAAACCATCTATAGTAAGACTTTCTACAGTATATATCATTAGAGGAGCGATAGGATTATATTCTACGCGTCAATATTAATGAGTCGAGCGTAGATAATAATTATAGTCATATATTATTAGAGGGAAGCGATAGATTATTCAACCGTATATATTAGAGGGCGCGATAGGTTATGTATAGGTGTTCATAATTAATAGAGCGACGCAATGTTTAACACGTTATTACTTAGAGGAGCATAGGGTGTATCCGGTCATAAGTATTAGAGCGCGCAATGTATATAGGTCAATTAATTAAGGCGGATGGTTATGTCACGCTTACATTTAAAGGTGAGCGATGGTTTAAATATCTATCACGTCATACATATAGAGCGAGAGATTGGTTTTTACGATATTATTATATTAGGACTAGGTTTATAATTAGTGTATATATTATTTTAGAGGCGACGCATGGTTATGATGCACGTCGTCTTATAATAAACGATTTTACGTGCCTATTAAGGTGGATAGGTTGTTGAAAATATTAACTTATGCGTCATAAAAGAATGCGAGGATACTTTGCGTCATATTTCCAATGCGACGCATTAGGGTGGTGTGTGTGTATTTGTAGAGTAATGTTAATGCGGTGTAACTCGACAGAGCTTCTCGTCTTAGGAATCAGACAGTATTCGATTGGATTGGACAATCCTCGTAGGAGGGGGCTTTTGTGGGTTGTAATGTGAGGCTGAGGTTTGAGGGTGAAAAGGTCGATGTCAAGAAGTGACCACGGTGCGAGTGTGCTTAGCTTTTGTTTTGTTGTTTGATTGGGCTTTGACTTTGGATTTGCTTTTTGATGTTTGTATCAACTGGCTGAACTTATGATTTGCTTTTTTTTCTTGCCATTTTACTCTTCCTTTTTTTTCAATTCTTTTAGGCTTGTAAGGTAGTGTGTGAGAGGATGTAATGATATGTGGGTCAAAAGGTTGCAAGGGTTTGATTGAATTGACAAGGAATGGAGGAGGGTTGTGTGAGCTTGAAGAAGGCTTTGGGTCAATTTATAGTTAATCAGTAATTACATGTGGCCAATGGCTGTAGACTTGATAGAAAGAATAATTGCAATGAATATTTTTTGTGACGAAATAATCTGGCTTATGAGAAGACTAGAAAAATAATAATGATTGAGGCTGGGCCTATGACATTCTAGAAGGGGAGGGATGATGACCACATTGGGTGAATGAGGCTTTGATGGTAATGGTGTTTGATGTTTTCCAGTTGGGCAAGGGGGTATAGGATTAGGCTTTGTGGATGGGCAGAGATGACCTTGTGAGTGTTTAGTTGGATATGATATCGAGTGTTAAAGCCGAGGGCATGTGATATTATTAGTAGTACTGTACGTAAGGTTGCTCATTAGAGAGTCTTAAAAGACTACGACGATATACGCTTAGGTATAGGACTGAAGAGTATACTTACAGGACTCTTATCGTTGATGGACATGTGCGCAAGGCGCTTCTTTATCAATGCTGTAATATACGATTAGTGTCTAGGTAGGTTGTATTTCTTATTGATTTTTCAGTCATAGACTGTTGATTTTTCCAGGAAATTGATCTATAGGTGAGTTGGATGCTCTAATTGATCTTAGAATAATCTATGGTCCTGTAGCATTAGACATGGTCATAAATGCGGCGGTTGGCTCTGTTAACAGGGTCAGGCAAGAGATATATAACAAGAAATTTGGTCGACGATCGTGCAACTCAGGTAATAACAATGTTCGAAGCCTGTTATATAGGGCTAATTTAATTCTAGAGTACCTCACACAGCCTTCACACAGACAACTGAAGCCGAAAGCTCTCAGTCGGAGCAACTTATTCCGTACTTGTGTGTCTAGCTAGTATTCGAGGAGGTCATTATTAGGAGTGAAGTAAAGAACCTTATTAATCTGTATGTAATACAAAAGCTATGTTGATCAAAGGTCCAGATTTTCACTATATGTGATTCGCGAATGATAATTAACAGAATAATATTAATATTTTTGTGGAATAGACCTATTACAAATCATAAAATTATTATTTAGAAGTTGAAAATAGAGCATCAAATTAAGCTATGCTAAGTGTCTAGATCTTAAGATTTGTGAAACTCGATTAGAGTACAGAATATACAATGTATCAAGAGAAACAGGATAGATTGAAGAATAATGAATATTAGTATGGATCTCGTCAGGGCTCTTCAGCCTAGGTCTATGGAACAATACGGATATGTTCCAACAAGTTAATATTTATTGTGAATACTTTGATACTAACTTGTTCGTTACAGGGAACAGTTGATTTACATGAAAGCTCATTACTGGCACGAACAGTACGAGCTGTTTCCTTGTCTGTTATGCTGAAAACAGTCAATATCTTTTGTTGCATGTTAACATTGTTATATCTGCAGTAATAGATTGATTCAAGACTTGAAGTGTGAATCCTTTCGAATACATTCGAAGAAAGAAGCTGTGTTCAAAGATTGAAGTAGTTGAGGAAGATTCAAGTTCTTGAAGATTACATGAAGATTCGAAGAATTGTAACTTAGAGTTTATTTTTAGGATATTCATGTAATATGCTCTGTAGTATGATTGAATGGTAATGAACTAAGTGTCTTAAGTGTTTTGAGTATGTTATGAATTCTGGTACAAATATTGGAACGAATTCACAACACACTCAAGAGAACCAAGCTGGGGAACCGTTGTGTTCCTGAATGAATATTGGCTGCGGTTTTGAAAAAGGATTTTTCTAATAATATTTTAAAGGATATTTTGAAAAGATATTTGCAGTTGGAAATATAGATGAATATGTGTACATTGCCTTAAATCTTGGAGTATATATCTTGTTCGACTAATTCTTTAGGATAAAGTCGAACAATATAATACTTTCCATAAATCTAATCTTGCCTTGTTTGGCAAGTATGGATTTATGGAAATTAGGGTTTAAGTCAATTACATATAAATACTCATCTATGCTTCCATATTCCATAATTCTCCAGGATCAAAGAGCAAATATTTTGAGAGAAAACACAAAAAACACTAATTCATTACTATAGAGTCATACACGAGCATTAGTCGAGCTTAAACATTCTCTTACTTAGCTTTTAAGAAAGTCATTCATAAGAGAGAGAGAGTGCTATTGTAAAGGCATTCAACAGAGGGGTTGAAGGCTGAGTGTTTGTGAGTTCAAACACAAAGTTGGACTTACGAGTTGAGTCGAGTGCACATTCAAGAGTTGAGTGTGGGGTGTGCTGGTCCCGGAGTAGGAAACAGAGGGAGCAAGTTCTTTGTTTTTCGGAGTAGATTAATAAAGAACTTAGGATAGGAGGACGTAGCCAGCAGTTGGGTGAACCTCGTAAATACTGTGTGTTCTTTATTGCTTTATTTAATTCTGCGTGCGTACAGGAACCAGCCAACTGGTTCTCACTATAAGTTTGAAAGCAAAAGAAAAATCGGCTAAAGTTAACCATACTCATATCACCCCCCTCTTGAGTATTACATAACCTTCACTAAGTTATAGCAATAAAAGTCTTACATTATATTGTACTATGTAATACATTGTTACTATTATTTAGTTTTATATAATAGTAGCGGTATGCATAAGTAAATAGGTAATACTTCTAACTTTTTTAATTTTATAAATTTCTATCTATAGTTACCATCATAAGTATTTAGTAACTGATAAGCTATATAATGGGCTTTAGGTAATTTTGAATAGGTTTTGCACCAAGGAGATTTAGAATAATGCCCCAAGGATGCTAAGGACTACAGAGGCAATATCTGCTGAAATGTGAGGCCCGCGGATATTCGGTAAAATCTAACACGTATGGTTGGTTTGGTGTTGGTGGACTCTAATGGTGTAACGATAGATGCATTCGACAGAATGGGGTTATATTTATCTAGATTAGGAAGACGTCATAGACTTTATATTTGTCGAGATAATTCGTAGAATTTGACTTTCATCATCGTGAGATCAGCGTTACATGCTAAGGACCTATTCACAAGGAGTGGCTTCATATGTATGAACCTGTGCTAAAGATCGTCGTCACAAATTGAATAACCAATGATAGAGGTAAAGATTTAACAACATTCAGATTATTAGCAGGGTTTGTTAGATCAAATATGTTGGAATGTAGTAAGGTTAAGATAGAAATCCATGAAATTATCTCATTCAACAACGATTTGACAAACAGAGGTGGTAAGTGCAGATTAATTTAGAGTTGAGTTAGAACTTCACAACTTTGTAATTGACATGTGAGAGTCGACATCGGATTTATAAAGAAGAGCTGAGAACTCAAGGGAAATTTACGGTTTAAGGGTTTATTTGAGAATTTTGCTAATTCTAGTGTATGTGAGACTATTCTTCATACGCAGATTATGGTATATTTTTGAAAATATTTACTAAAACAAGAGCTGATTTCTAATTATTATCATGGGATCGTCTAGGTTGCTAACATAGTATCTTGTGGTCAATATTTCTGAGTTAAACGTTAGTATAATCTGTTAATAATTTATATATGACGATTATATCTATGTATTTTCTATGGATATTTGACAGCTGAGATAATTCTTAAGACAGTAGTTCCAGAGTTTTATGGGACATGATAAACCTGCTGGGTATAAAATATGGTATTAACGTTTAGATTAAAAATAAAAAAATAAAGAGTAAAAAATTGTCCTAGTAATTTCATACTTGTGCAATGTTGTATTTGGACATTAAAGCACAATGCTTTAACATAGTATTACAAGTTTCTATTGTTTAATATACATTTGGACTTTTGGCCTTAGCAATATATTTTATTAAACTCAAAATCATACACCAGTTATCGCGGTACCGGTATGCAGATCGGTGCCACGAACACCCCCATTGTCCGGTTCAAATTTTCATACGAGGAACCGGTGTTCCTCATTTTTTGGAACAGGAACCGATACGCGTTCAACGGTTTCCGGAGCCGCTGGTACATTGTTTTGCTCATCCTAGTGTTTAGCGGTTTCAACGTTCATGTATTGTCTGACTTGATTTTGTGAACATAGGTGTGATATTGTAATTTGCGTGAGGTTGTTTCTGTGAGTAAGATTTGGGTTAATTGGGTTTAGTGACTTATTGGCTGGGCTTAGGATGGAAAGGTTTTCTTTTAAAATGCATCTTTTAATTTTTCATAATAATACATCTTTCATTATTTAATTTAAATATATAAATATTATAGAATTAATTATAAAAATCATCCGAATCCGCCGGAGCAATTTCGAGCCGATGAGCCCAGGCATAGCTCGTCATCGGCTGTCGGTTTAATTTACGAGCGAGCTCGAGCCGAGCCCCAACGAGTCGAGCTATTGATCGAGCTTTGACCGAGCCGACTCGGCAGCTCGTGAACATGCTCAAGTGATTAACAGCCCTATTTGCGTCTATAACTCTTTCGATTGCTCAATCATGATCGGAATTTACTTGAATCGCATTAAATTCAGATTARTTATGGACGAACGGATTTTAGGCACCATATTAATTTGATTAATTCGAAGTGGTCACAATCATTAGGATAGGAAGCGATGCATGCTCAAGAGAAATCAACTCTTGTATTGTTTTTAGTGCGCTTTCTAAGATCAAATCGATAGGCTCTTTGAATTCAATGATTATGATTAATGGAACTACAATGAGACCGAGTAGAGGCAATGTCCATAATGTACATAATGAAACAATGTTACTTTTAACATTGAATAATTTCATGTACTCCGTAGGTTGTATAGTCCGTACAAGGTAAGAAAGGGCCAATATGTATTTTAAAACTGAATAATACCAATCCTCTAATATTCAGTTTTAAAATATGTACATTATTAATATTCAGTTGTATAGTCCATATCAGAGGATTGGTATTATTCAGTTTTAAAATATGTACATTATGTACATTATGCAACATTTCTGATAGATTCAATCACTTCATTCTCCATACAAGTAGTTATAGTAGTTTTAATCAATCACTTAAGTGTTATCAAACACGATAAATTCTAAATCTTAACCACTAACCCTAAAACGCGACTATTTTATTTTTCAAATAGAGTTGTGATCGGCCCATAATTCAATTACTATTGGGTAGACCCTAGTACGATGCAATTTTGCATGACCCCCCCCCCCCCCCCCCCCCCCCNCCCCCCCCCCCCCCCACCACCCGTGTGTGTGTGTGTGTGTGTGTGTGTGTGGATATATAAGTCCCCCATTCACATTTCTTGATTGTATGTTTGTAATTTAAAATGTACTAGTTTTTTATATTAATGTTTTGTAGTAAAATATTTGGTTATTATTTACAATCTTCACCATTTCATGTCCAACATTCATTCATGATTATTAATATTTGACATTCTATATTTAATATTAAGTATTTAATAAGTTCATAATTCTCTCAAGTAAAATCAAAATTGAAATTGAATTGTGAAGAAATAAATGTATTGTGAAATGTTAAAATAATTGTATTAAAGGTATTAATAAAAACAAAGAGTAAAGAGTGAGAAAAAACAAAAACTAAAATTAGTATAACAAAAAGTTTCTCTAACTAAAATAGAGAGTTTCTCACTCTAAAGTTTTTTAAAGGCCCTCCTTTTTTCATGTTCTTTTCTACTTCTTCTTGTCCACCATTTCTTTGTTACTCTGTTTTGTCAAATTCAAATGTTTTAAGGGAAATTCCATATGGTGGCACTCAATTTTTGAAATAGTGTTGAAATTTCAATTTGTTGATTTTGAGGTGAACTTGATGATTGATGATGTTGACAAGGTTATGTGGATAGACTTGATCAATGATCGACTATGAGGATGAATGTGCTAAGAAGTATGTGATGCTTGAATTTCCAACTTTTTACTATTGTCATGGGGGTAAATTAGTGTATATTGACAGTGACAAAGAGTTGATGACAATGTTAGAGAGGCAAAGTAAGAGTAAGGTGATCTACATATATGTTGGGTATGGTCAAAAGTTGTCTGTCTCTGTTGAATCTGCTAGAAAACTTAAGGCTTCTCTTGTTAGTGGTGGTGCCTATAAGAATATCTTTTATGGGAAGAGCCCTCCAATTGTTAGGAAGGATGATGAGCCTCAAGTTGACTTTCATGTTGAAGATGTTTCTCAGCCTGATCATGAACCCAACCCTCCACCTGTCAACCTTGCTGCAGAACATGACTTTTTACCACACAACGATGACTTGAATGATAGGCTAAACCACTTCAATGATGACACATACCAAGATGTGATTAACTATATGGATGAACACCTTGAAATGAAGAAAGCCTTGAACAAAAAGAAGCTGCAAATTAGGAGGAAACACATCCAAAAATCCGACCTCATCCAAAAAACCTACCTCAACCACAACACCACAACTGAACATCTTAAGAAAACACCTAAAACTAGGAAGAAAACACAATCAGGCCCCTTAGAACCACCTGTGAAGTCCAACTTATTCCTTCTATAATGCCCCTCCACTCCATAGACCTGAGCAGCAGCTAAAACACAGAACAACAACCCACTTCTCAGATTTTTTTTGAGAAAAATCCGGCACTACTGCAGCAAGAAAAGGGATGTAAGGGTGTCAATTCGAATGAGTCTGATGTGTATGAGGCTGATAAAATGTCAACTGTTTCGGGACTCATAATGAACATGTGATTGAAAGAGAAATGCAACAGTTGATGATGAAAATGATGATTTTGATCATGATCAGTTGGATGGCTTTGAATGTTTAGCCACGAGATTTGAATCATATGATCCATTTAAGGAGATTCATTGGAATAAGTATGTTGATGACTCTTACTTGAAAAAAAACTTTATCGAAATGTGACTATTATCAAGAAGAGGAGTGGGGGAAAATAGAGTTGAGAGAACGGATGCTATTTGCAGACAAGCATCATTTTTGGGAGGTTCTAAGGGATTATTGCATACAAAAGGGTTTGGGGATTGTAGTAGAGAGGTCAAACCCAAGGAGGTTAACATTATTTGTCAAGATTTGCATTGGCAATGGAACTACACAGTAGCATACTATCAGATGACAAAACTGGGCTATAAAGAGTATCCTAAACCTGAACATACTTGCATGGGATTAGATGATAGGAACACACTTGTAATGTTGTATGGCTGGTGAGAAGTTTGCTAGAAGATGTCAGAGCAAACAATGACATTCCGAGGAAGGCTTTAAATGAGTTGTTACGGTCCAGGTATGGAATGCGATGCCTAATAGTACATTTTACAAGATGAAATCATGGTGTTTAATTGAGATTAATGGTTCACATGACTAGTCTTATGCACTACTTCCCAAGTATGCTGAAATGATTAGGAACACAAACCAAGGTCTGAGTGTCATGTCAATGGGTTCGGGACAAGACACTACTACAAAATGGGCAAAGAAACCGATTAAAATGGGCAAAGAGACCTGTATAATAACCGGTCTCAAGCTCACATGCTCTTAGGTAAAGAGACCGGTATTTTTTACGGTCTCTTTAAGCAACCAAGAGACCGGTACACAGATAACCGGTCTCTTATATGGTAAATAATGATTTTTATTATATCTAAGAGACCAGATTTGAGGTACAACGAAACCGGTCTCTTTGGTTATTTTATTAATTAAAAAAAAGTACAACAGGTCCACTTGCTTTATTTCACCAATCGTAGTAGATATTAAATGCTGAGTAATAATCTAAAATTCTCCCTACACTCTAACAAAGCAAATACATATACTCGTATACTAAAATTGTTAGAAAATACATACAAATACAAGTGATACAACCTATAACATATTACTTAGAAAAAAAATTATATCATCAAAAAAATCAATGGATTGGTCTTCCAAAAACTTCCTTCTTCTTTAGGTGTTCAACTCTTCACCTTTCAATTTATTTTACTCATATTGTACCTATCAAAAAAAAAAATCACACAAATTAAACAAAAAATTTAGAAGTTTAACCCAAATAAATGAGAAAATCAGAAATATATCCAATAAAATTCAAAATTCAAAATCCAAAAATTATACCCAATAAATGAGCAATATGTTTTCTACTTTCTTTGTTCCTAATAAAAGAAAAATTGCAATTACTAACTACCCAAATATCAATCGAACCCCCCCCCCGCCCCCCCCCCCCCCCCCCCAAAAAAAAAGTCAAACGAAAATCAAGCACATGTGATTTTGAATGTGAAATTGAATGTACCTGTAAAGAGACAAAGAACATTGATTCAATGTTGGAAAATCAGGCACATGATTAAGTTTAAAATCTTTAGCACATTTGAAATTTTGTACCCCAAAAAAAATAAATAAAACAGGATTAAAATTAACAATCTAAAGAGAAAAATTAGTATCAGCAAAAAAAAAAGAATTCGAAAAACAAAAACAAAACGATCAGAATCGGGAAAAAAACAATCAATCCAGAAGATCCAAGATCTAAAACTAGAGAACTACAAAACTAATCAGAAAACCAAAAAATACGAAAACAATAAGTCCCTTCTTCTCCTCTGAACAGTAGCCCCGTCGCGCCATCACCGTCTAGCCCGCCGCGCCGCGCCACCAACACATATCCTCGCCACGACCTTCAGACGCACCTCACAAGCACACATAAAATAAATAGAATGAGAACCAAGAAAATTGAAGAAGAAAAACCTAGAAAAATTGCAAACAATTCCCAAAACTCAAAATTGAAAATACCAAAAAGAAGTAAAACACAGAAACCAAAACATATAAAAAAAAAAAACCGGAAACCCCAAAAAAAAGTAGCAAAAAAAAAAAACACGAAAAATCTTGAATATGAAGAGCAACTTACACCGAGTTAAGGAGAGAGAGCAACTTAGACCCAAAAATCTTGAAATGATGAGCAATTCAAATCTTGAAATAGAGAATTGAAGGTGCGTGAGAGATGAGAGATGATAGATAAGTGAGAGGAGACGAGTGAGGAGAGAGAGGAGACGAGTGAAAATGTGAGGAGAGAGTTGAGTGTTTATAATAATAAGGTATCAGAGAGTTATATACTCGTACAAGTGTACAATTGTAAAGGGGGCTTGCAGATTTTTTTTTWWAAAATAATTAAGATGAGAGACCGGTGTTTAGAAATCCGAACTCTTACATTGTTATAAGAGACCGGTTTTATATAACTGGTCTCTTACATGAGTTTAAGAGACCGTTTAATGCAAATATYCGGTTTCTTAAGAAAATAAACCAATGATTTGATTTGACCGGTTTCTTAAAAGTGGTGATTTTGCCCATTTTTGTAGTAGTGAGGGCCAGAGAAGCCACTATTGTTCAGCAAGATGTTCATATCTTTCAAAGGTTGCATAGAGGGGTTGGGTAATGGTTGTAGAAGTTTAGTGGGAGTGGATGGGGCTCATTTGAAGGGGAATTATGGAGGTGTCTTACTCTTTGTAGTTGCATTGGGCGCCAATAATTATGGGCCATTGTAACATCTGAAGATGAGGAAAGTTGGACTTTTTTTTTGTACATCACTTGAAGAACATTCTCCTTTCATGCAACAGAAGGAATGATTAGTGCATCATATCGGACAGGMAAAAGGTATATGTTCTCAAATGCATTTGTCTTGTTACAATCTTAGTTGAAACTGACTAGTATTCAGTTTATTAATGAGCATACCATATAAATTTGGTACTGATTATCTTTGATGAAGCTAAATCTTACTTGCACAGACAACCACTTACTGAAATTCTGACTTGAAATTTCAGTTTAAATATACAAAATTAGTTGACATATTGAAGCTGTGTTTACTTAATGAAATTTCAATTTAAATATRCAAAATTAGTTGACATATTGAGGWTGTGTTTACTTACTAAAATTTCAATTTATATAATATCAGTTTAAATATATCTGATCTGTAAACTAAAATTATAGGTCTGTTACCTGATTTGCYTCCCAGTTTAGGTATTTTTGTAGCAAATAATTTTCATTGTGATTTTGGGGTTGTTRAGTTCAAATGTGAGTTTTGAATGTTGTGTGTTTGAGTTTGAATAATGGGGTGGTCCAAGTAATTGAGGCTACCAACCCCTTGGCATGAATATGGCTGTCCAAACTAGGGGATCAASAGAGATGGTGCAAGCACAAGTTTGACCCCAAGATATGCTCTGATKAAAATAAAACTAACTTCGTGGAGAGCTTCAACGCAATAATTGGATGTGATAGAGCGAGGCATGTTTTCTCATTGCTAGAAGGCACGTATGTCGCTAACATAATAAGAAAAACTCATTTGRCATGAATTTTCACTGACTTAACTTCATTTATTTTTAAGGAATAAGAACGTTGATAATGGTTAGAATGTCAACAAGAAGGAAGAACTCGGAATTCACTGGAACGAAGAAAGATGAAAGCACTTGTCCTACTAATATTGCAAGAAAAGATTCAAATCAGCTAATCCAGACATCGAGGAATTTACAAGGCTTTTGAGAGTCGACCTAGGAGTATGAGATCAAAGATGGGACATCAAACCTGCCAGTAACCTTAACCAAGAGACCTGCATTTGGTGGGAGCTGGAAAATCTCAGGAATACCGTGCAAAAACATACACTTAGAGCAATACTTGCAGCCAAGCAGACCTTTTACCAGTACACTAGCACGTAGGGATGGACAAAAACAGTGGGTACCCGGCCCGGTACCTGGACCGGTTGGATCGGATACCGTTTCGGTTCCAAAATAGGAACGGTGGTAACCGATTCCGGGTACAAAACAAAATTTTGGAACCAGGACCCAGTGGGTACCGTCTCTGTACCGGTTCCCCCAGTACGAGGTATCCGCACCACCAGGTTTTAAACCAGTAACCAAGTAACTGGTTATGGACTTTTTAGTTTATATAAAATACATTTGTTAAGGTAAAAAAACCATCATTATATAAACTATAGAAACTTGAAATACTAATATAAAGCAATGTGTTTTTGTGCAAATACACATATACAAGATGAAATTAGTCAGGAGTGATATTGCCTTTTTTATATTTTTATTTTTTAAAAAATCTAACACGGGTAACCGGTTCCGGTTCCAAAATTTTGGTCCACCGTGTTCCAATTATCAGGAACCGGTCGGTCCGGTTCCGGTTCCACCCAAAATGACCGGGTACCTGGTCTTGCTCAACCCTACTAGCACGTGGTACTTTGGCTCAGCATACAAAGCAACCTATGCCCCAAGATCAGCCAATCACTGATCCTAATAATTGGCCTGAAATGCAACTTCCTAACATCCAACCACCAAAATGAAGAGAGGGGTCGTTAGAGACCATCCCAGAAATCGGAAAAGAGATGCATCTTAAGGAGAGAAGGGCTAACCACAATCAAATGCTCTAAGTGCCACACAAATATGCGGCATAATAAGAAAACATGCCAAGGAGGATAAGCAAAAGAACAAAAAAAAGAGCAACTGAGAATAGTGAGGGTCTCTCATCATACACTACCATCTCAAACCACTTCCTAGCAAACTAAAACATCATAGAAAGAAGGAAACATTCAAATAGAGGAAGGCATCCAGCGATCACAACCAACCCCCTCAAACAAAACGACATAAGGCTGTGAGAAGAATGGAGGTGGCAAGAAGAAAAAGCAAAGGAGGAACTTCATCATCACAACCTGTCAGGACTTCTGCAAGCCTAGAACAAAGTAAAATGTAATTCCACTTGTAAACTTTTGGTTATGTCAGACTATATTACTAAGTACTCTTTGTTTAAACACAAACATTTAGATAGATTGGCTTATGGCACTTTTAAACTTTTAAGAATATTGCTATGAAGTCGTGTGCATATTATGCAGATACAATATGATTCACTTCAACACAAACCCCTATCCTATGTAATGCAATATATTATTGCAATTATATAGAACTGTACATACCAATAATTGGTGAACATATTGCCCACCATATAGATTTCTGTTCCAATTCGATTAGAAATCATTGCCACCAATAGAAAATGCTACAAACATATTTCAAAGCCTACTGATCTCCGCGAAATTTACGTAACTTTGATCATGCCATAGAAACTAAACAAATTCAAAAACAAAGATAAAAGCTAATACATGCCAGAATTATGAATTATCAATAGTAATTGCAACAAAAATTACTAGAAACAATACCCTTTTTATTCGATGACTATGGGAAAAAAGTACAGAAAATTAAGCCAACATTTGAACTTTGTATTCAATTACATAGGTAAATGAGAATGCAACATTACTACTGCCAACAATCTAAGTTTACTTGATTAAAATCACCTGAATAATAACTAATACAACAATAAGAAAGAAATATTTTCACCAAATCATCAAAATCCTCTTTCAGCTCACCAATTCCTTTGATTGGAGTGCAATCATAAACACCAAMGTCATATTCATAAATCCAATCATAACGAATTTCAGCATGCTTCAAGGGGTTGCACTTGCAGTATCGCATCTTCACCCAATTAAAAGAGCCATCTAGAGCAACCATCGACATTCGACCTTGAGTAACCTTCGACATTAACTGGTTGAACAAGAATAATCAATTTGGGGAAAAAATTCGATTAGGGTTCTACGGATAAAAGGCACGAATGAAGTAGAAGATCTCGGGATAGCTAACTGATAGGATGAAATATATTGGAAGGGAAATTAGAATATATTAAGACATCTCACMAAAAAAAATATATTAACACATTTAAAATTTGAAWAAACTAGGGATAAGTTAGTAATTTCACCTAATTAGGTTATTAACTTAGCCATAATGGTCTAATTAACCACTAATWATGTATATTATGACACGATATGGAATTCGCAAAAACTCGAGGCCACGATATGGAATTGAAAAAGTTAACTTGTCRCCATGTGGAGAAAGCAAAAATTGAGGGCCACCATATGGAATTTCCCTTGTWTTAATGGCTAGCTCTCATTCTTCTCCCATGTCAAAGGATGATAGCTCCGGATCCCCCCACTTACATCAAGGACCAACTATCCCTGGTAGAGAGGATGATAATGCATTCAGTCCTAACTATAGCCTTGTCGTGATTGGCATGACTTTCGATAACAGAATGTTCAAAAGTTGTGACATCCAAGATTGGGTTGATAGAAAATGGGTTACTAATGGTGGGATTAAAGTTGACGTAGTGGGAAAAATGATTTTCTTTTTCTGTACAAAATGCGGAAGACAAGAGTGCTCTATTGTGGAAAAGCACCATCAACTTTCAAGGAGCTTTAATTGCACTTACTCATTGGTTCCCTTGAKCTTCCATCTCTAATGTCTGCCCACCACCTTTAAAATCTGGGTAACTATTGAAGGTCTACCCTTTAATAAGGCAAATGCGTATGTCGCTAGCAGATTACTGACTCTCTTGGGAAAAGTGGCAACGTTTGATGACGCGCCAACCTCAATCCAAAGTACACCAAGGTGCATCATTAGAGCTAAGATGTACGTTGACCTAACAAAACCACTTCTTCCAGGATGTTTTTATGAGTATGAACTAGGGGAAAGCTGCTGAGTTTTCTTTATGTATGAAGGAGTTTTCGAATTCTGCAAAGGTTGTGGACTTGTTGGCCACAATAAAAACAATTGTCGTGAAAACAAGAAATACACTGTCAWCTACTTCCAAGGGCTTTTCAAAAGATTGACACATCATGGTCCTATTTTTATATATCCAGTTGAAAGGAATTTCTATACTAATAAAATTATTGGTTTAGAGAGGTTGGAGAATTGAAGTTTCGAACGTTAAGGTTAATTCTAAGGAACTGGTCAACTTTAGTACATTGCAATGGACTTTTTCAAGRTACTATAGAGAATAGTAATTCAAGCTCAAGTCTAGCTAGTTTTTGAATCGTCACATGAAAGTTATATTGGAAAAAAGAGATCATMCATGCATTTGGTCTTAGTGGTTTCACCCAGTAACAAAAGAAAGGAAATAACGCCATAAAATTTTTAATCATCTCAAAATTATAACCYCAGAATATAATCTTGATGATTTCTTGACAAAAGTTATGGAGGARGATGTTCAAGGAGACAAGGAGGGAGTTAGAGCTTATGGCAATGATGCTTGGTTCAACTTATTTCCAAATTCTTAAGTTTGGAATTTTGGCATTTTGGTCTCGAAGCATGCCCCCATTATTATTCACTCAAAGCTAATTGTGTCTATGAGAAAGAGGCCTTATAGGATGTAAGCATGGTGGATTACTCGTGAATGTTAAAAAAACAATTATAAATGACGAATGGCATAAATAGGTCAAGGGATCACATATGTTTCAACTACAAAGAAAATGCTGGAYAATCTTGTGCAGAAGTAAACAATGATGTCTTGATTTCAAAAAACAACAAGGGATCACGTGGAATAAATCTCAAGWGGAAACTTCAATTCTTCAACAAGGTCTCAATGACAACTATATGGCACAACAAAATCTCTAGATTAGAAGGAAGTGCATGGACACAATTCAAAACTAGCACAAATGCTGGAAACAAAGGCAAAACCCGATGGGACCTTTGAGTGTGATCAGGGCACCAGCTATTTCTACAAATGTGTTAAAGACAAGGAAATGAAGAAAGAAATAATGGGTTGAAGATGCTGAACAATTGGGTCTATGATACAAAATGTTGGAAACAATGTTTTGGAGTACTAATGAATCTTTTCCACCTATCTACTCAGGACCTATTCTCATCTCCCTTCACAATGAGTTGAAAAGGATGGTTGGCGTGGCCTTCTTCACCTGGTCCAAATAGGGATTCCACCAGCTTTCATCACATAAACTAGGGGTTGTCCAGAGGAATTTGCCTGCAGTTATCTCCTTCTTCTAGTCGGGCTATCTGCTTACTAAAGTTAACAAGTTCTTCATCACCCTACTTCCAAAGGTAAATCACTTGAGAAAGTCATAGACTTAAACAATTAGTCTAAGCAACACTAATCTACAAGATCATCTCTAAATGTTTGTTGCACAAGATGAAACATATTATAGGAGATGTAATAGTGAAATTTCAGAATGTTTTGTACACGTAGACAATGAGTGATAATTGTATACTAACATGAATTAAGTAGGGGCTCTAAAGAGGAACAACAAGGAAATATTCATGAAGCTATCCTGAAGATTAACCTCAAGTAAGGCTATGAAGAATCAATTGGGGTTTTTTTATATTAGAGTTTTAAAGGCTACATGCAGGGAAATGGATAAGATGGATACAACAATGTGTCACAACGATTGTCATTTCATCCTAGTGAATGGATGTCCTACAAAGGTCTTCAAGCCAAACGCTGGTTAAGACAGGGACCTTGTCCCTACCTTTTTTCTCCTTATATTGAAGTGCTTCGAAGGTTGATGCAAGTTCAACAAAGAAAGGATATCATAGGAGTGAAGCTTAGTAAATGGTAAAGCTTAAATCATATGTTTTTTTAAATTTTTTTTACAAATGATGCCTTATTTGCTTCAAAGTCAATAATAGGAGTTGTGTCGGGTAAGGGAGGTATGGATACTTTTTGCATGATCTCGGGTGAAATGGTTAATTTCAATAAATCTACATAATCTTCAGTACAACACTCCTAGAATCGCAGAAGGAGTAGTTCAGAGATCAATTGTGTTAACATGTTAAATACATTGGGTACTTACCTGGGTCCCAATAATTGTAGATGGGAGATAACTAGTCAGGTATTTGCAACAACCAAAGTTAGAAAGGGGCATAGGGTTCAAGAGGGTAGAATTGTTAAATGGTGGATTTTAGTTAGAAGCAGGCATGGAGATGCATTCACCTCTTTACTCATAAGTAGGATTTCTACACAGAAGTATAAGTCTATTGGTGTAGCTCCTATAAGCTGCGAATGGAGCCTTCAATTCTGAAAGAGTATGTGAAAGGAGTGAATCTATTGAGAGATGGCTTTGCTTTCAAGGTAGGTGATGGTAAAGATATCAATATCACAAACATGTTTGAATGGTAATGATAAAAACAGTTTTCATGCGAGAGCATGACCCCAAACTAAAAGGTTTTTTAGTTACTCATCTAATGGTATTGGGACATTAAGGTATGGAACAGTTTCCCGGCAATGTAGCCGTTATTTTCTCCATTCACTTCCTCAGTCAGGTTGTAGGGATAACTTGGAGTGTAAAGAAAATAATCAGGCATGCACACCTCAATTCTGCGTATAAGTACCTGCTCAGAGCAAATGGTTCCTGAGCAAAGCAACTTAACTTTGAGCTTTTGAAGGCATCTGTGGAAAGAAAAATGATTGAGAAATGGAGTGGTTTATTTGGAGGATGGCTTGAATTGCTTAGCAACAATGAACAACATAAAAAAGTGACATTCAAGCATCTGCATAATGTGTTTTCTGCAATAGAAGGAAATACGGAATCTCTTTTTAGAAATTGTGACATAAGCTATGGGCTTGGGCTGCAGTGCCTAGGTATTTAGAATCCACAACAAAGAATTGCGGACAATTATTAGTAACCTGTCATTTACGCATTTTTCAAATAACCTAACCTTTGCAAATTTCCTTTGGTAACTCAACTTTATTTTGAGTTTTTTTTTAAGTTTAACGGACCCTAACGAAGCCGTTACTTCTTCCACTCCCTGTTTCACTCTCAGATACTTTCGATCTTTATTCCCTCCTCCTTCATTCTGCATTTTATCATCCTATGTTTTAAGTTATCTAAAATAAATATATATTACATAAGTAACTTCAATCCTTCCTCTTTCTAGCCAAAATTTGCAATAAATGACCTAAATTGTAATTGCAATCAATAAAACGTGAAGAAAGAATAGAAAATAATACTAAAAAAGGAACCAAAATAGCAATTAATTTGTTGCAATTCATATGAAACAAATTAGGAACAAAATACTATTAATTCAAACAAATACAATTGAGAAGGACGATGCGGCAGTGAGAGTGAGTGTTGTAGGTGCTCGTGGCGCTGGGTTATGCCTTTGTTGGGTGCTCATGGTGTGGGTCTTGTTGTTGGGTTATGAATCGAAGAATGAAGTGTTGCAAGCAGCAATGCTTGGTAACTAGGAATGTAACAATTGCATGGAAGTTAACGATTTCTAGCACTCATCAACTGGCTTCATAATCCACTCACTACTGATAGGGATCGTAAAAGTCTAGTTTTAGATATAATAAGTTTATGTAATTAGTTTAATGTTTGTTTTAGAAAAGTTCCTAGAACTGCAACTTTACCAGCCCATGTACTRGCTACCAAAGCYAGGAAAGGTGCGTGATGTTTCTGTCCTTTGTCTACGTTGCCAAAAAAACAAATTTTTAAARAAAATAAGTGGTATCTATATTATTAAATAGAAGTGACAACACCTAGAATTTCTCCAAATCCTTAATCTCACACCACATCCATTCCCACTTATTTTTGATGTGGTGTGAGTATCCTTAATACCCATATCTATTCCCACTAAAACCAATTTTGAAAAAAATGTTTAAAAAATACATTATAAAAAAATTGTATTGTGTTATTTTTTGTTTGACAAGACTGTACTATGTTAACTTCCATGACCTCCAAAAAAAATGTTAATTTCCATAATTAATTAACTACCCAAACACCAGTCACAACCAATCACGCACGACTAAATTGTTGGAAGTTCTTGTTGTAAAAAGAATGAATTTGAAATTCCCACCTTGATATTTCTTTTGTCCAAATTGGTTTAAAATTTCATTTGAATTTTAAACTTTATTTATCTTAATTCGTGAAATCATGTTCAATGGGATAATTGATGATATATTTTGATTCTAAGCATAACTAGTTAACTAATTGATACCATTGTTTGGAAAATGGTACGTTTTTATTCTTTTATATCCTTAATTTTGGAAATGCTTAATCAAAGGTTAAGTGCATGATTTGCATAATTWTGTGCCATATTCTTATTTATTTAAGCTGGAAAAGTGATTGATATGCATAAGATATCATGCAAATCACTCCATCATATTGTTGCCATCATTCTTCCCTCGATTGATTCGCATGATTGTCCTACCAAACTTTGGGTACTCTGCCTACCATTTTGGTTCTTCCTCCTTTACCTTTATATTGACCAACTTCATTCGTTAACTCATCTCCTTATTTTCTCTTCACAAATTATAAACACATACTCCCTCCGTAATGTAAAACTTACAACACTTTCTATATTTGGGTGTAACAAAAAACTTGCAACAATTATACAACTTTTTACATTTGGTAAATTATTAATGACAAAATTACCATATTATTGGACCATTTTTGCTAATTGTTTTGTCCTTTTCTTGCCATATTATTTCTCTCCTTTTATTTTTGGGACCACTTCACTAATTCATTACCTAACTTTCTATTATCTCATTTTTGCATTGAGAAAAGTGCTAATACAATTGTTGCATTTATTCCATTACGGAGGCAGTAATTCTTAGAGCTAGCTATTATATTTAGTTTCGGGCAAATTGTTATAAGTTCTAGTCGGGCTTTGTGAGTGCACACAAATTCCGATGTCGTGCTAATCCTGAAGGGCGACCGCTTCTGTTCTACTGCACCGGGGTAGCGTAGAATTGTCTTTTAGGACAGTGGTATTCACCACGTCACGACATCTGTTCACTCCATCTGAGATAAGTTTATATTTTTATTAATTTGTTCYAACAATCTAAAAGACAATTATGGCTTCTAAATTTTTAGTTCCTGACATGTCTAAGTTAAAGCCTCTTATGGAAAGAATTATAAACGTTGGGCTGTTATGATGTGTTTTTATTTGGAATGAATTGATGTTGCATATGTTCTTGATGATGTTGTCGAATCTAC
>SNQN01007605.1:6499-23156 GCA_008642245.1 Bassia scoparia | reverse complement strand
TTGAAACCTTCTAGCTGTTGTCTACAAACGTATGAACTATTTTGACCCATCTTATTAACCTTCATACCATAATCTAGGTGAAGTAAGATACTTTTATTGTTCATATTTTCCTTAATGCAAATTCTAGGTGAACAAACTTTTTTCAGAAAATGCTTTTGATGCCGTGATGCACTTTGCTGCTGTTGCTTATGTTGGAGAGAGCACTCTTGAACCTCTTAGGTAACATTATTCTACTGTACTTGAAGGTTCTGACAACTTAGTTTTTTTAGCGTGTATTCATATTATATTAAGGTTAAAAAATGCTCGCTGTGTATGCTTTATTGCTGCCTATTCTTAGATATACATGGGCACTGATGCAGTAGTTGCAAAGAAACTATCCTTCTTACTTCTGACTAGTGACTTTGTTTACAGTTTATTGTTTGAGCATGTGTCAGATTTTTCTAATTAAAAACAGTAGCAAAATAAACAAATAAAATCCAAAAACAAACAAATAAAATCCAAAACAAACATATAAAATCCAAAAACAAACATATAAAATAATCCAAACAAACAAATAAAATCCAAAAACAAACATATAAAATAATCCAAACAAACAAAAATACAAACAAATTAACAAACAAATAAAATAATCCAAACAAACAAACAAACAAATATTTGGAACAAAATTAAAAAATAGGGAAGAAGAGGAGAGAGAAGAAGAATACCTTAAAAAGTCCAAAACCAAACACAATACAGCAGAATACAAGCAATGTTGATCGAGCAGCAGACCAGCAATTAAGCAGCAGACCAAACCCCCCAAAAAAAAAATAAATTCTACCTAAGATTAAAATGAGCAAAATGAGCAACAGACCAGCAGTAAAAATGAAATGAAATAAAAATTAAAAACTAAAATTGACTTACTCGGTTTGATCGAGCAGCCAGCAGCAGTGGTGGTTGCGTGGGAGAAAGAGGAATCCGGCGAGGGGAAAGAGAGTCCCAGAGAGAAAGAGGAAGAAAGGGAGAAGGAGGAAAAAGAAAAGACGGCGTGGGCGTCCTCCGCCGCCTGCTGCTCGCCGATGAGAGGTGGGTTCGCCGGTGAGAGGTGGTCAGCCGTGAGAGGAATTGGGGTTTGCGGTTTTGGGTTTTGGTTTCGTGAGGTGAGGTTGAATTGGGTTGTGAGCAAATGTATGTACGTGAGTTGAATTGAGGGTCCGAACATATTAAAATGACCCTCTTTTTTAAAAAAAAAAAAAATATATATTTAGCGACCGAATTATCGGTCGCTATTAGCGACCAATTTGAAATCGGTCGCTATTAGCGACCGATCCTTCGGTCGCTAAACTTGTAATAAAGCAAAGGAACATTAAAGGGTCCAAGCCGCCAAAATGAAGGGTTTTTAGCGACCGATGGATCGGTCGTTTTGACGACCGTTTGTAATCGGTCACTAATAGCGACCGATTCATCGTGCTAAATGTTTTCCGACCGTTTTCGGCCGTAACGGTCGCTAATAACGACCGATTTGAAATCGGTCACTAAATTCGGTCGCCCGTACGCAAATTTCTAGTATGTGTTTGTAACCAACACTTGGTTTTATCAATCATTCTAGCATTTAATACAAGAATTGGTATTTCTTCACTCTTCTCTATTTTCTTGTTCTTACTTGCTTTGTTTACTTGTTGGTTATTTATTATTATTATTAGCTCTTATTACCCTCTTATTGTTATCATTTGAGTAGTTAATCATGTTTAGTCCTAGTTTTATGTTTCCCTAATGTTTTATAGCTTTCAAATCTATGAATTGTGAGTATTCTCTTTCTAGGGCTTGTGTAATGGAAGTTTCTAAATAATTTGGGTTTTGTCTTGCCAAAATAAATGAAATAAAGGGAAATGGTTTTTGAGTGTTGTGAGCACTTGTTAACCCTTGAATCAAGGTAATCCTTGTGTTAGAATTATATCTTTGCTTTGTCTATGAGTGTTTTGATGTCTTCTTGTCACACCTTATAAGGCTATAATCATGACAATACCTTGAGAGAGGATTAGAGTAGTTTAGGATTGTCGTTTTTGCTCTGTTTGAATTGAGGTTTTTAGAGGGTGACTGGTGAGGCCTTAAGGGATACCAAACACTTCTTTGTCTAACCTCAATCTCTTAATTGGGGCCCTAGCGGGACGGTGAGAGAAAAGAAGAGAGATCTATCCCCTTTCCCGAGTTTCATGCTTTTGGTGAGGCATTCCCAACTTAGTTAGTCTTCCGGATCACATGCCCTAGAATCCTTAGTTATATGAATTAATCGTAGGTTTGCGTATTTTTACTTATGACTTGATAAACCAAAACAATCCGACCCTCAATTAAACTATTGAACTAATCTACGTTGTTCCTCGTGTTAGATCACTCCCAACTATACTACAACGGGAAGGGTTTTGACAATAGGACCTTAAAAATCCTCTTATCAAAATGTTACCGTTGTCGGAGGAACAATGTCTAGATTATTTCAATGTTTAAGGGCTAGCTCAGACACATATTGAGTGGGACAATCAAAAACATTTCTTAAGGTAGTGGGGTTTTGCCTTGACTCGGGAAATGTCCACCGAGTTGGTTGACTTTGGACACGGTTCCTTGATGTAGCTAGCCCCATAGCTATTTCGAGCCTATTAGAACCACCGTCCCGCATCGCTAATCGCTTTGGAGTTTGTTTGTGATTTCCATAGGTACTTGCAAGAGAGCTTGTTGTGGTTGTTAGCAACCACCTTGTTTGTGGTTGGTGAGATTGCTCAACTCCACTTCTCATAGCCTTTTAGCTTTACTCTTCTTTAATCTCTCATTCATGTTTAGTGCACTGTCCCCGCCTGCCTCGCGCACGGAAATTTTTTTATATATTCTTTCAAAGAAGGTTATGATTGTTTTGTCCTGACCATAAACCTTTGGATCGCGACTTGATTTTCGTGTGATTTGCTGGATTTATTCTAGGGGGGACTTTGCTAGTCACCGTAGCAATTGGGCTATCCTCGCACAACAAAGAAAATTGGATTCGGCAAGCCGAACATCACCGACCGTATTTCATCCGGTAACAGGTTACCGATCGAATTCGATCGTGAGGTCTGGTCGCATTTAGGATCGTCGGTAAAAAAAAAAATCACCGACCGAATTTCGATCGTGAGTTTTCACCGACGATCACTGATCCATTTTTGAAGGGAAAGGAATTGGAGGAAACACTGAAAATTACTGACCAAATATTCGTCGGTAATACCGACCATTCCACTTCCGTCCGTAATTCAGTGTCCCTCCACAAGGAAATGAAGACAATACAACCCCTTAGCGCCAAAAAAATTACTTTTACCGACCTCTAGTCGATCGGTAATTTCATAGAGAAACTAAAAAAAACACAGAGTGCATTATATGCACTGCCTAGTTCCGTTCCCAAAAGTATCTTATTAGAAAAAAAGTTCAATTACAAGATGAAACAGAATCAAAGTACAATTACAAGTTAAAAAAAATACATTTGAGGGTTAAAAAAAAGTAAATATGGTGTTTCTATGTTCACTAAATGTGAAGATGAAAGAGTAAGCTGGATTTCAGGATGTGTTCCTACCTGATATAGTGTACAACTTACTTAGGCGATTTAACATAATCAAGAAACCACGTACTAAGGAGTCTCTCAAATACTTCCCTATAATATCCACCTCCAAATTAACCTTCTGGCCAACTTTTTTCAAAGGATTACTACATTCTGCTGAGTGTAAGAAACCACGCATGAAGTTGAAGCAGTGTTCACGCCAAACACTTTCACCACAGTCAAACTCTGCCATCAATTGTATGAACCTTTTGGCACAATATATACTTCAATAACTCAGGGGCTAGGTCTTCACCTTCACCCACAAAGAATCTCCCTCAGATCAAGTAATACAATTTCCCCTGTTCCAATCAACATGTCCCTACAATACAATACTGATTATTCATGGTAGTAAAGGAAAAATAAAAATACATTTGACTTTCATATAGACTAGCATAATCCATATTGTCCCTAACTCCCTTTGAGTCAATCAAAGACCAAAATCATCAAAGCTAGTATTTTGACATAATTACTTTGAATAGTTAGAATTTAGGAAGAAAGCAAAGATCAAACCTAAAAGATTTTAAAAAAAAAAAAATCAACAACAACCACCACCACCACCACCAACAATAATCAAAAACAACAGAAAAAAAAACTGAAAGCTCACTTAATCATTTATAGTCTATACTATCCAATTATATGACAAGCATCATGCAATTATGACATAGATATTCCTCAATATCACAATGTCAAACCCTAAAATCCTCCACAACACAGTAAGGTAGGAAATTTCCATACTATAATTCCATCAACACCCAAACTATCATTATCTCGTAATAAATATATATAAAAAAAATGATCAACACACCATAGACATTGAATACATCTCTGACAATTTGAAAAAATTTAATGATGCTGAATACACTTACATACGGAAAAAATAAAAGCTTAAGCTCAGAAATCCCTCAAAATAAGAAAAGCAAACTCATTTTTATGTTCAAATGTCATTATCAATTAGAAACAAAACAAAGCTATATTGCAAGACCAAATCACACAATATGCAATCAAATCACAACTTAGACATACAATATTATGTTATTTGACAGTAACATGAAAATATGAAAAATAAAAATAAATCATTCTAAAAAAGGGTGATTACAGAATACAAGTTAATAAAATAATTGAACCCAAAATGAAGAAAATCACAGAAATTTCAGAATTAAATGACTAGAAGCAAACAAGAAGATCAGAATTTCACAAAACAACAAGTAATTCGGAATAAGAAACAACATGAATTGTGTACAGGAGGTTTGTCACAAATAAGCTAAGGATGGATCATTAACAGGAAGTTAATGGAGGAATCAACACAGTTTCAAGGAATTAAGCTGGCATCTTATGTACCTTAGCTGGCAATATATTAGACTAGCTTTGTATTTGTACTGTTTCATTAGTTGATATTGTAACAGTAATAACTGAACTAAAATACAGTTAGTTAAAAGTAGTTAAACAGCTGATGTATTAGTTGTAAAAAAGGCTAGCTTGTCATTAGAGATGATATTTGTACTTGTTACTCAGCCTATATAAACAAGGCTAGCATTGATGAGATTCATTCAGAAATAATAAAAAACATCTCTTATCTACTTCTCTCTAATTTTGTTTCCTCTTCTTCTCCCTTATTCTGCTAATTCTGCTCGATTACTATGCAAAATTACTCAGGATAATACTCCTGTATTAATGGTATCAGAGCCAACCACCACTTTCCATCATTTTTCGATTCTTATGTTAACCAAAAATACAATTTCAAAAACACCATTTACACTGCATTCCAAACTGTTTGAATAAATTGCCATCAAAAAATCAATATTACAATCATTTGGGAGTTTTGTTGTTAAACTTGTTGCACCGTTACTAGGGAGGCAAATGGGGATGAGCAGATTCAAGGCACATCGAGAAACGTTTGAGGTCAACTAACAATCTTATTATCTTATTTGCTCATACAATACGAATAAGTTGTCGAGATTATATGATTCAGAAGAGAATGAAAAAGATGCTAGGAATGCAAACAACAGAGTTATAAATCGTTGCGGGATCACCCAAAGGAGATATGCCAATTAAAGAACTACAACTGGAGCAGACAAACGGCTTATGATGTCCCAAGATTCAATTTCTTGTGCATGCATGCCGTGGTCAAACAAACAAACAAACAAATATTTGGAACAAAATTAAAAAATAGGGGAAGAAGAGGAGAGAGAAGAAGAATACCTTAAAATGTCCAAAACCAAACACAATACAGCAGAATACAAGCAATGTTGATCGAGCAGCAGACCAGCAATTAAGCAGCWGACCAAAACCCCCCAAAAAAATTTAAATTCTAACCTAAAATTAAAATGAGCAATTAAGCAGCAGACTAGCAGTAAAAATGAAATGAAATAAAAATTAAAAACTAAAATTGACTTACTCGGTTGATCGAGCAGCCAGCAGCAGTGGTGGCTTGCGGTGGGAGAAAGAGGAATTCGGCGTGGGAGAAAGAGTAATCCGGCGAGGGAGAAAGAGGAAGAAAGTGAGAAGGAGGAAAAAGAAAAAGACGGCGGTGGGGCTCCTCGCCGCCGCTGCTGCTCGCCGGTGAGAGGAGAGAGGTGAGTCGCCGGAGAGAGGTGGGTCGCCGGTGAGAGGTGGGTCAGCCGGTGAGAGGAATTGGGGTTTGCGATTTTGGGGTTTCGTGAGGTGAGGTTGAATTGGGGGTCGTGAGCAAATGTTATGTACGTGAGGTTGAATTGAGGGTCCGAAACATATTATGTGACCCTCTTTTTTTTTTAAAAAAAAACAATTATTTAGCGACCGAATTATCGGTCGCTATTAGCGACCGAACCTTCGGTCGCTAAACTTGTAATAAAGCAAAGGAACAGTAAAGGGTCCAAGCCGCCAAAATGAAGGGTTTAGCGACCGATTCATCGGTCGCTAAATGTTTCCGACCGTTTTTCGGTCGGTAACGGTCGCTAAATTCGGTCGCCCGTACGCAAATTTCTAGTAGTGAGAACAACCAAGTTAATTAACTACCAAGTTATACTGAGGCTTTTCTAGTTTTTTTTTTGGCCAAAGAGGAACAAGTTAATTAACTAAAGAAAGCAACAGTATCACAGTACATAGAAGCACTCTCAGTYATAGTCAAGACTCAAGAGTAGTATTAGTCCTACTAGCAGAGATTTCTGCTCTCTCGCTCAAATTACAGCATTGTTTATTATAAAGGCTTTTCTAGTTTGGATTTATTAGTTATATTGGTTGTTGTGTACAATCATGATTCCCCCCCCCTTCTTGAACATCAGTGTGCTTGTTTATCAGTGTTCTTTTCATCATCTCCTTACTATCGGATGCATAATTTTCACACTTTGCTTGACAATATATATGCTACTATCCTGACATGTTTTTCTTGGGAATGTTAAAGATAACAAAGGCCTTTCTATAAGCCTTATAACGGTATAGCCTTTGAGGTCAATTAAGGGGCAGCCCATGCATGAAAAAATATAAGGCGAGCCTACCGATACTCAGAAATACGAGGAAAAAATCATTAAGCCTACAGAGATTGGCAAATCTCCGAAACCACTATGGAATTTCAATTGCCAGAAAAATCTAATGCTTCAATTTCGCTACTCAAATGATTCAGGAATCCTACCACAATTATTTGATGGTAGGTTCAAAATCTTAATAATATAATTAACAAGGTTAAATTTTGCTATTGTATTTTACTTAAAAACTGAGATCATAAGCAAAGAATGCTTGCATTTCCTTAATGCTGCTATAGCATTTTGAGCAAGGAACTCTTAATGCACTTAGTGCCGACTACTTATTATCTTGTTTCTAATTCCTGCTTAGTACCCAAACATTTAATTTTCACAGATATAACACATACCGGGATATGCCAACTAACTAGTAGCAAAATTCTAAGCTTGAGACTAGAAACGAAAAGTTTCCTAAATTACTGTTTAGAAGAAGTCCCAGTAAAACAGTTCACACTGAGTTCTGACTCGAATTATTAACCCTTATGGTGCTAGCTAGCATAATCAATTGCAATTAACATTGTAGGAATAGTGGAAACACGTATTAGATTCGAAACTAAATTATCCGAAAGCTAAGGTCACAGACCAAAGGCCCTGCGAAGCCGCTGTATTGATTAAAACAGAACACTCAGCTACCATTTCTACAAATTGACTCTTCTAATTCAACGTATTCAAGCTGCATATTAATTTTACAACCCCCCCCCCAAAAAAACACCAAGTCAATAATTAACCTTAACAATAAACTTTACATTTCACAATGTCAACAATCTTGAATAATCAAATTAGATTTTAAATAATTTGAAAAAAACAGAACAACAAACCTAAAAGTCCCACGAAAGGCTGGACGCGTAGCGGAGCAGTAAACCCGCGACCAGCCTTGTCGAGAAACAACATCAACTATAAGATAGGAAAATATAAGAAGCTTTGTTACCTCGAGGATATGGAAGCTTTATTTACCATTACGGCATAATCAACCATCAGTCAGCGGATATAATGCTTGGATCGGTGAAATAATGTGAGAATGAGCTTCCAAGATCTGCACAGGATGGAATATTAATTAAGAAGATATATGCAAAGCAATTGAAGTTTTAATTATACATCATGCACAGCCGTGGCAATAGAAGCGTAGGAAACTGCCCACAAGAAATATTATGGTATATATGAACAACGTCCTCAAGTAAATACATTTGTTGCAAGAACAACACAGCGATATCACTACTTAAAGAAAAGGACACCTAGAGACAATCTTTATAAACAGAGAAAAATACAACAAATTTTTTTTATCAACATCTCTCTACTATGTTAGTGCGAGAGATAGGATGAGAAGGAGAATATGGGATCTCTTGACATGAATTGACAAGGTTCAATTCAGAACACTTTGAAGATTTTGCGTTTAATTACCCTTATTGAAACATTCTAATTATATAGAGCACGTTTCACAGAAACACAAAACCTTTTTGGACATACAATCATATAAATTAGCAATACAATAGCTCAAAGAAGCTATAACTTTGGATTAGAGAAGCTTTTTTGAAACTATCAACTAGAAAACTTGAGCGATGAAACCAGAAAAGAAACAACTACTCGTAGTTTGACATGAGGATGACAATAACTATTCAATTGTGGTGTAGCTTATCAACCCTAAACATTTTTCAATCGAATTAGAAATAATTTCCAACCCACCACAAATCAAATTGCATAATTAGCAATAGCGGCAACTTAAAGAAAAACGTAATTAATCAAAAAATTTAGGAATTTGGAGAACATGAAAAACACCAAATTAATCGTATTAGCAATAATTCAACCTAAAAAATGGAAAATTAATCAACAAATTCAATTCAATTATAAAAAATAAAGAAGAATATSAGTAAAGAAACTTACGAGAACAAGCAAATTCCGAAAGATGATTGTCAGATGGAAGACACTACAAAAAAAATCAGATTTTAGCGACCGCCAATTTTAAAGTACACCATACATGACCACAAATTAAAGCAGAGCCTCCTGTTGATATATATTCTAAAGTAGACCATACATTTACACTAAAGAGAAAATTAGCAATGAAATTGAAAGGAGCTACCTCAAAGATGTGAAAACACCAGAATAATAACATGTAGAAGGAACGTGAAAATAATGCCAAAATGGCAACATACACCAGGAATCAAGGCTATTATTAGTAGATACCATTCATTTTTAGCTTATTACAGTCAAGAAACTATAAGGGACAAAGGGCGTCACGTTGTATTAACTAAAATTCAGATTATTAGAAAACAATGTTTACACAAAATTGCATCACCGTAAATACAAAATTGTGTAGTTGGAACAGGTGAAAGTTGGAAGTAAATTAGATACTAGCTGATATGCTATGTAAGATAATACATATGTTCTATAAACTCCATGGAGGTTACTTAGAAAACAAAGTATYTCCATAGCAATCAGCATCATCTTTTCAAATTATGGTTTATGTGTACAAAGTATCTCCATACTGGTACTRTTGGTAATTATAGTTAATGCACCTGTATTGGATCGAGTTCAAGTGAACTTAACAAAGGTAAGAACTTGGCATTGAAGGCTGAGGAATCCGAGGAATCTGAGGTAGATGAAGAAGATGCTGCCATGTTGGTAAGGAAATTTAAGAAAATGTTTAAATCTAACAAGTACTCTAAGAACTTTGTTAAGAAGGCARGTACATCAAAGAATGATCAGCCATGTYATAGATGTGGTGCTAGTGATCATTGGGTGAAAAACTGTCCCCTGAATCCTGACAAAGAAAAGGTTAAAACGAAGAGTTACGRCAAGGGTGCAAGGAACTTCCACAATTCAGACATTAGAAAGGCCATGATTGCTTCATGGGGAGAATCTAAGAGTCCCCTGAGGATGAAACTGCTCATCTCTGTCTTATGGCCAAGAATGATGATGAATTAAAAGAAAGAGAGGTATATTCTGATCCTAAGAAGTTACTTACTTTCTCTATAACATAGCTGCGGGGACAACCATGACGAGACCCTCTCACACTTCCCCTTTTTCTCTCKAATTTCCGATCACTTTTCCGAGGACAGTGATAGCGCGGAATACGAGGGCGAGAAGGACCTTGCAGAGGGAGATCGCACGAGTCGCAGATCTCAGATGGATGCCCTAACTTGCACAAGAAGGTTACGCCTCGTTCCACGGTGAAGGAAATGCAAAATCAATCTATTCTTCGTGCTAATTTCTCGGATTGGCTTCAATCTATTCACACAAAGCAGCCTAGGTTGAAAATTAATTGGAGTCAGGAGGTTGAAGGTAACCCTAGCCATTCTAATGCTTGTCCTTCTGATTTGTCTTCTGGACCTATTAATGTCGGTGCTTCGCCGATGGTGAGTGCTGGTACTGTTCATGCTGTGGTGACTGGGTCTGTTACGAGTCCTACTGTAGTTGCTCCACCTCTTTTGATCTATTCTGTCCAGAGTGACTATGCAGTGAGGTTGCTTTTCCTCAAGACTTGGTATCCATTTCAAAACCGAGTGTCGGGTCCACTAAGTTGGCGTTTTAGTGTCGATCCCAATCGTACTACCGCATGAGCAGATAAGCTCTCTTATTATATAGCCCCGTGACTAGGCCAAAGATGTGAAGAAGTCAAACACAATCCTACCTCCTAAGGCCCATGTTCTCTTGCCCCGTTCCATGCGGTCAACAAAAAAAGCACCTAATCCTGATACCTCTGGGCCAAATGGAAAAAAACATTCAACACCACACATCAACATCTCATGATGTCACCCCCAAGGCGTGAGGCGTCATCGTGATCTGCGCGGGCCTCTATAGATTGATCCATAGCAAGTCCCGTCGCATGTTCACATAGCAACTATGCACTCATTCCTTTGTCACACTTCAGTTGGTCCTTTGAGTCTATGCAGTCTCTTGCCTATGTACACATCAAGCACATGTTTGTTTCATTCCTCCAATACAAGAGAGATTCATTGTTTTTGGCAATATTATTTTCTCATTCTATGCAAGTCTCAACACTCATTGGCACACATTGGGTTTAATCTATACTGATTTAATTATTGAAATTTGAACAATGCCCAAAGAGAGCCTTCTTTCACGAGCTCCACAAAATGACCCCTCCCTTCACTCCCTTTGTGTCACATCAAATCAAAACCCTTGCAACCTTTTGAGCCACAAACACTATCATTTGCCTATCTTTCTTCTCTCACCAACATCTACCTAACCCTTTTGGACCAAACACGTGCGTAGGAAAAGACACGTGCAAAAGGAAAGAAAGAAAAGAGAAGAATAAATGGGCAAAAAGAAAAAAGCAAAGTTTCAAGCCAGTTATACAAAATGTCATCAGAAAATGCAATCCAAAGCTGCAAGCCCAGATCAATAAAAAAGCAAAAGTCTAAAAAGCACACTGCGCACTGTGGGTTCACTTCTGGGTCATCAAGAGCCTTTGTTTCAACCCTCAACACCACAGCACTCACATCACCACAAAGCCTCTCGCACGAGGCATTGTCCATTCCTCATCAGAACTACCGGTGGTCTGATTCCGTAAGGATACGTAGGAAGCCTCTTCTCGAGGTCTCGACCGACCTATAACCATCTCTAAATCGTATTGAGGCCTTGTTGAGTGCTTTTGATTGCTAACGATTGATAATGGTTCTGTCAATTTAGAAACCTGACTAGACACTCATGCTTGAACCTACCACTGCATAGGCTCAACCCTGCTCTGCTAGCCAATCTTTTGACCCTTAGCCCACCAAATTGGAACCCTTTTACTTTCTTCGAACCATAGCTGCATTTCTAGGTCGCACCTTCAAGACTCATTGCATCCAATCCCAAAGAAGTAAACCGCACCTTACCTTTCCGCGTCCTAGCGGATAAGCTTTATTGGGGAAGCTTCATCCATACAGAATCTATCACACTTTCCCTTGTTGACTCTAAGCCGTAAACTACATTGCTCTCAAAGCCCGTCGATGCTGGGCGTCGTCGCATCATGGCCCCTTAATTTCAGTTGGGCGCTTCTTGTCTCCTACAGGCGCTTTTCAAAGACTCTCTCAAACTCCTGTCTACAAGACCCCAGACCTAGACAAGACCACTTTCAAATTCAACAGACCTCTCTCAAATTCATTCTAGACGCAGACCTAGACGACAGACTCCTTCAATGACATCTCTCAGACATCCATGTCTGGAACCCAAGACTAGACAAGACCTTTCAAATTCAATGACTATCTCAAATATGTCTAGAACCAGACCTAGACAAGACTCTTTCAAATTCAAAGGCTCTCTCAAAATCATGTCTAGAACCAGACCCTGAGAAAACTCTTTCAAATTCAATGGCTCTTGCCCTTGTTCAGTATCAAGGTACAAGTTAATGTCAACATTGTATGCCAAATTTCTCCTAGACATTAAAACAGCTCTATGTCGTCACCAAGGGTAGTCCGCTATCCTGAATTAGGGCTTCATTTGTTAAGTCAGTGCTCATTTTTCGGAAAGCATGGGCGCTGCATCTGCTTTCTCCTAGTCAGCACCGACAAGACGAGACTGTCGCTCGAGGACTCAGACCGCACGGGACACGGCTACAGGTAAAACTAACCTTTGTTTTTGCAGGCTACGGCGGAAAAGGGTAACTCAGGGGTCGCAGTAACGTCTTGAGTTGCTCCCGTCCCGATCACAAACTACTTGCTTTCGTCTTACAGTGACCTTACGTTCTCCAATCAGTCAAAGTGGGGGCTTCTGTTAGACACCTAAATGTGGTCTCCCCAAATGAGTAATCCGTGATGAACATACCGCGTCTCAGCGATTGTTTGACTCAGAAAAGATGCTTTGAACTCACAAAAGTTGGAACATACGTGAGGTCATACTCGGAACTAATTGAAGCAAAGGGACAAATAAAAGGGGCAAAAACATTTTCTTTATATTTAATTTATTATTTCTATTTTTAGGTTTTCTTTTCTATTTTTGGATTTATATGATTGTGATCTTCACAATTTTTCTTGAGCTCACCAGTATTTTTAGATTATTTTTCTGATTTTCTCTCACATTTTTCTATGATTTTATAAGTTCTTTATACGCAGAAAATACCAAAAAAAAATACCAAAATACGCAAAAAAATACTCCGGGAATACGTGAGACCTTCTAGAACCTTCTAGAACTCCTTGCTTGGAGAGCAAGGGTGTCTAGGTTGCGCTCGTCAAGGGAAATCACGAATAAAATCGGAGGAAAAATCAAAATATTTCGCACTTTTGAACACTAATCGCAGCTTTAGGGCCAGCGTAATACGCAGGTCCTGCGATACAGCGATATATACGCAGGCAGCACCTTGCAGTATCGATACGCAGCTTCCTTGCGTATATACGAGCGGTTTTGCCGCCCTCGTTTTTCCCTCGTGCTATAAATACATGCCTACCTTGCTCAGTCCGAACACACGGTTTTCAATGACACTTCTATTCTGTCTCTCTCTGTTCTCCCTACTTAACGATTCTCTCATCCCACTCCTCTCAAACACTCTAAACACTTCGTTCTTGAGTTCTAAGCATCGAATTCCTGATTCATTAACAATAGAGATATATAAGGTTAATCTGAGATACTCACCTAAAACATCCTTTTTGACTCTACTTAATTCCTTTTGTCACTGTTAATTTGACTAACATCTATTATGAGTTTCAATCAAATCACACAATGTAGAAACTCACCTTTAATTGATTCATGTAAATATGTATAGCTTGTCACTCATGTTTTTCAAATTCGTTTCCTTAAGCACCCTTGCATTAACTTATTTTATCATCCATCTTGTACAATTCAATGTATTTATGCATTATCGTTGATTGTCCAATATCTACATGTTTCTTTGTTCTGATTAGTAGCATCTCACTCAGAAGGACGTCTATTTTAGTTCTAGTTGCATTAACGCATCTTGTTAGTGTTTTGCCAGGTGACACAGGTGAGAAGGGACACACACTATATTAGTTATCATGTTACTAACCTTTGTTGGTTCATGTTTGGATATATTTATTATACTTATACTACTTACTATATAACTTATCTAATACATCTACACTATCGCTATATATACCCTACTATACGCTATTACTGATATATATATACATAGGTCCACACTTGTATATATTCGCCTTTAACGAGCCGGACCAATCTATGGCCGTTATTCTCATTTAAGCTCAGCGATCATCCCCCATGGCCCACGACGCCCGCTTTTCTTACAGCACCTCTGAATACTGACTACAATGAAAGTGTCCGTTGTCCATATGCATAGAGGTTCAGTTGTTCTGTAATGCCGATAGCACCTCCTAACTGAATATCCTAGATAGTAGTTGCGGCTTGTCAGCACACCTTCAAACTAGGCTCCTTTGCCACTTCATCACTTGTTCCATGATTCTATGGATCGTACATGAGACGCGAGTTAGACCGCCGCTAATGCGGCCAGGCGGATTTGGGCTTACCTGTATTCAATCCCGTACCCACTCGTCCGCCGACCAACCTTTTGCTGGTTAGGGGACGCCTAGTTTGTGCGGCCGGCAACTAGTTTCGGCGCATCCAAGTGTCTTTATCGCGGGCGTCCGGGGCGCTGACTAACTTACGGCACGGTCACGGTTCGCGGATCCCTCATGTCGAACAACCACACAACCCACGCATTTTCGACATCGGCCGGATATCCATGCTCAATTCCATGAAACTGAAGCTGCAGTCACGACCGCTAAGGCGGGGCGAAGCCCTACACCCACCTCATTTGAGTCTTGTCCATATAGAGAAGTTGCATGAAGAAATTCGTACAACCCAGCCTCATTTGGATGAGAGTCAAAGAGAAAAGTTGAGAGAAGATGTCCTAGAGACCCAGAATCATTCGGATAGGGCACAAAGAGATGGACTTTGTAGAGGAAGTCTGTTGTCAAAGCCTCATTTGGTTACAAAAGTCCTTCAGAGAGAGACAATTCAGGGATAATCTAAGAACCTGCAGGTTGTCAATATTCAGAATCATCCATTAGTTAGAGACTTGATGGAGGATCCTATCGTAGAAGAATTGGTCAACCATGGGATAAAAAGTTTTACAGAAGATGCTTTGATGACTGAGCAATTGTCTGATGTGGAACTGGTGGACTATGGTTAGTAAAGTTTGGATTCGGAGGTTTCCAAGTCAGATCTTTGCTTTCTTGCAAATTGTTTAGAGAGAGACCATGAATCTGACGCTTGTTGTGCAGTCACTTTTCCCCCCGTGTTTAGACCTTGCGGACCTAAGTAGAGGGATACTTCATGGGCTTATGAAGTGGACCAAGCCGAAGTTKCAGGTCAGACCTCTACTATTTCAGTTGAGCTGAATAAATTGGACAAAGGGTCTAGTCTAGCACCATTTGTTGAGACTGTCACTAAGGAGCAAGAATAGTTAGTTGTGGAACACTTAAATAAGGATTTTAGTYTCGACAATTCACATAGTAAGCCCCTTTACATAACGATTAACGTCGATGGCGCTAAACTAGGTAAAGTGTTAATTGATACTTGTGCTACCGTAAATCTTATGCGTTGATCGGTTTTTGGAAAATTGGGTAAAGAGAAGAAAGATTTTTCTAGCAGCAAAATTAACATAACTGCATTCAATGGCAAATTGGAGATTACTGAAGGATTGGCATGTATGAACGTCCAAGTAGGTACTTCTAAGACTTGGTCAGCTTTTTTTATAGTAAAAGGGGAGGGTAACTGCAATGCAATTCTTGGAAGAGAATGGTTGCACCAGACATATGCTATTCCTTCTACTTTGAATCAAAAAGTAATACTATGGAATGGTAATGAATATGATGTACTTTGTGCTGATGTAGATTCTTATTTGGTTAATACTAACCGACAATTTCCCAAGATACTTATGAATACATTGCCTAATAACGAAGGGATTTTTCTCAAACTTGAAAGTCAACCGACACCAATAATTAATAAAGTTATTAACACAACTCCAAAAATTACAAAGTTTTAACACAAAATACTAAATTTTAAAAGGAATTTTTTCAATTATTTTTCGACTTGTGGATTAACGTTTATCAATTTCTTAAGCAAAACATGCAAACGAGCGAAACGGAGTGTCCCGGAAGCTTCCGGAACCTTCTCCAGCAATGGCTAGCTCCCCAAGGATTTCTAGGTACATCCCTCTAGCTTCCTTTGCAAGAAAAAGATTTTCAAATGTAAAAMTCAATTGTTTCCTGAATTACAATAAGCAAATAAAATTATTTTAGGCAAAATGAACCACAAAAGGAGGAGGCAGAAGCTGGGCGAAATTTCGCCTAGCTAGGCGTAATTTTGCCCACTTGGATGAGATTTCTCCCAAGTTTTTCCTCCCCTTTATGGTTCGTGCCTATAAATACACATGCCCCGACCCTCATTTCACAACTTTGGACGGCTTTACATTTYCGCTCTCTCTCTCTCTCTCTCATATGTCCAAACACTCTCTCTCTACAAATTGTTCTTATCCAAACACATTCAAACACATAAAAAAAACATTCAAACACACAAATACAATTACAACTAGGGTGGTTCAAGGGTTTTAAAGGTTCTACAAGGGTTCCTAAGGGTCTAAAACTTTGTTCTTCATCAACGGCACCGT
>SNQN01007604.1:7641-22696 GCA_008642245.1 Bassia scoparia | reverse complement strand
TGTCTAGCGTCCACAAACTCACCCTTCGACCTTTTTACCTCAAATAAACAACAACTCTTATGTTGTACACATGATTTAATCCCCGTCCCTCCTATTATCTCTCAACGGCAATAGATTTTTATAAAAAATAAAAAAATCATTTAAATTAAATAAAATTACATAGATATAAATATTTGACAACTAATAAAAGCAATTGGAGGGGGTGTATCTTGCAATGTAAGAGGGTTTTGTATAAATAGGCTTTGAAAATTTCACTCAAATTGACTATACAATAAGCGAATTCCTTTCAAAACCCAATTCGACGAATTCAATGTCTGTTGTTCTCCCATGATCAAAATCAGTAATTCTTCACAATCCAATTAGTCTTTCGATCAAACCAATTCTGCACAATCAAAACCTTAATTCTTCCCAAATTAAGGGTATTTCGATTAATTGAATTTCCACGTGCGAAGGTGGTGCGACGGGTCTTGACGGATTGGTGGTACAGTACGTGCGAAGTGGTGCGAGTGAAGAATTACAAGTTGTGATAATTAGCATGCAATTTGTTGACTTAAAAGGGTTGATTTATACTGATTTCATTTTCCCTTTTCTTTGTTTTTTTTTATGTGAAGATTGCTAGTTGCAGGTAGCCAGGTACTGCGAATCTAAATTGCCTTTGCTTTGTTTTTTTTCATGGTAATTGCATAATTGTTCTATTCGTACTGATTTCATTCGAATTTGTTATATTTTTGTTGCCTACATGAAATCAGTAGAACATAAAAATCATAAGAATCAGGTTTAGGATTTATTCCAACGTCATATGATATTAGAGTAATTTTAGACTAATTAATTATGTTTTATTTTTCATGAAAATAAAAACTGATTAATTGAAATAGTTGGATATGATTTTCATGTTTCTTGATAATTAAATTAGTTTCATTTGAAAACTACTAATACAAGACTTGAAATCATCTATTAACGTTGTTTATTCTTATTTGTTACATGACCGTTCTAATTTATACTAGCACAAATGCAATCAGGAAGCTAGAGTATATTAGTCATGCTAATGATTAGGTGTCTGCTGATTCTATCGCCGGGACTCTCCTATGCTTGTACTAAACTTATGATAGTAGTTTCGAGTTAATCTGCCACTTTTGTTTTCCCTTGCTTTATTTTTTCTGTATGATTGTTTCTATTCCCTACCACTGTGTAAGCAAATTTAGCAATGCGTTTCACTCATCATAATTGAACCTACAAATTTTTAGGATAGATGATCGAGATGGAGTGAAAGGTTGGTTAATTATATCACCGACACCTTCTCAAGTTAAAAAGGTGAAATGAAGCAGCCAATTGTTATTGATTCAACAACTTGCTGATAATTGAGTATTATTGAACACAAGGTAGAGAGAACTCTTAACAACTGCTCTTAACTTTGTCTATCCTCTAGTTCTCAATTGCACACTCACAACTCCAACTTGAGAGGGGGGGGGGGGGGGAGGGGGGGGGTTGCTAGAATGTAAATCTTTATAAACCTTGCACGAAAATTTGACATTAATTGAAACATTGGAAAAAATTGTCACATGCAGAGTATGAGATAGGTTGGAAAAATTGTTGGCTTTGTTGGTATATGATGAATGTGATATATGCTTGCTACTCAAATAGATAAGTAGTAATCAAACTAATCATTGAGTTTTTGTTGAAAAAGAGCATGATTAGGATATAGCTTTCCAACACACAGCATTACCTAAAGTAGTTTGGATACAAAATGGAGGGAAAAGAAAGGGATGAGAGCCATGAAGGGGAAGGAAAATTAATGACTTTTCCTTTCAAATCTCTCCATTTGGAGGGATCAATTGCTCACAATTTATTCCTCCATTTATCTCGGCCTCCACATTCTCTCTTCCTTCCTCGTTTGTTATCCAAATGAAGGAAACTTCATCCCTCTATTTCCTTCCTCCATTATCTCTATTTCATTCAATCTAAGTCCAAACATAGCTAATGTTATATCTACAGCGAAATTTGATAATTTTTCCTTAAACTCCAATTCATTATTATGAAATTATTTCACTATTTTCCCTACTCTCCTTTTATTAGTGTTCTTTTTTTTTAATTTTTTAATGTTCCTTTAACCAAAGCTCTTCAATATCTTCATTGCTAACCAAGGTACCAAGAGCTTGAAAACAGACAAAATAACCCGTGTTGCACACAGATACATAGTTATTCTTAGGTCATTGGGTGGGGAGCATAATAAGATGTACCGTGAAGAAAGCACTGGGTGCTGCTCATTGGATTTTAACCTCCAATCATTTCTTATGTTTGTGTCTGCATTATCACGTGAACCTTTGTAAATGTTTTGCTTTCTCTATCTGTACATAATTCAGCAAGCCATTTTCTTGATTCTAGGAATATAATTTGCTAGTATTGAGATGGGATCTTAGCCTCCCTCCACACACTTTTCCTCTTAAGAGTCTTAAAATGATCAACGCTCCACGCTTAGGAGCTTGATAAGGTTAAAACATAATTGCTTCCTTTTGTTATGGATACCTCATGTTTGTTATTAAAACACTACCAAACAACTACCTTAGGTTCACTTAAAGTTAGAATTCACACGCGTGGCAATTTCAAGAATCCTCAACATCTTAGACTAAATCACTCCAGTGTTATGTCTTCCAGCATAACCAGAGAATCTGGTCATAAGTTGCAACTATTTTAATTACCAGTCCAAGCAGTTTGACACACTTTGCTGCAACATTCTACACAGACCCCAAGACCTCTACAGGGCCTAGCTGAYTGCCCTGTCCTGGACTTCTCCCCCTGCTAGTGTTGCTGTGTGACTGGCACAGGGACCAAGGTCCCCCCTGCACATGCTTATATGAGTAATTTGCTCTAATATACATGCATGTCACTGGTATTAGGTATGTTTATTCTCAAGTTATRTAATTGATATCAATGTGTTCTTTTAGGGATCTCATTGGGCTGATGATTCTGATTTTAATGAGCTCGTGTTGAGAAACGTGGACAGAACATGCAAATGTGTAAGCAAATACAGCAAGAACAATGGAGTTTTCCTAATCCTCAAGCATCTTTGCATATTGTGTTTCATTCATTCATCAAATCTGATTTTCCTAGGCTCACCACAATACTATTTATATGGCGGCACAAGGGGCAATCCCTAGGATGATTTGAGTCACATCAAAGGCTTACCTAACCAGTGGACCACTACACAACAGCTGTCCAAATATCAGTTACAAACAGAAGAGACAAAAACAACTTTTGCTGAGTACATAAGCAAGAAATGGTTAACAAGACATAATATAACTAACTACTCCATTAACGAGACTAAGACCATCATAATCTCATATTCTAACACTCCCCCTCAAGTGGAGAGTGAAGAAGGATTCTGAACTCCCAACTTGTGAAGGAGGAGTTGATTCTGAGACACTAGAAGGATTTTGGTGAAGACATCAGCTAACTGCTGTGATGAAGGCACATAGGAAGGAGCAATTTCATTGTTCTGAGCATGGTCCCTGACAAAGTGATAATCTATCTCAATATGCTTAGTTTTCTCATGGTGCACAGGATTTGCAGAGATGGCTAGAGCAGCTTGATTGTCACAATATATAGCAGTTGGATAGAGTTGTTTCATTCCCAAGTCCTTCAGAAGCTCTGTTTAACCCAGAGCACTTCATACACAGTGAAAGCAAGAGATCTATATTCTGCTTCTGCATTGGCTCCTACCCCTTAAGCGGAGCACTTGGTTAAAACTGTGGTTTAAACACTGCATATTTGGTTAATGTGAAATGACTGAACTATGTGAATGCTTGAAGATGAACCACAAATAAAAATTTAACTGAATTAAAGTTCTTTCAATCAACTGTGAACTGCATGTAACTGAAACTGATCTGAACTGAAACAAATTGAACTGATGATAACTGATTAAAGAAAACCAAAAATACTGTAACTGAATTGAAATTAACTGAATCTAGAAACTGATTTAAACTGAACTGTATTGAACGTTGAAACTGTTTTAAACTGAATTAAAATTTGGTTTAAACTTAATAATTTCATACTTATGAATTTGATTTGAATTGTATAAATTGTAATTCAAAGAGGACAATATACTAATTGATGATAATATTAATGATCTTAATTTTAGCAAAGTAATTTACTAATTTGTATCATTAAACCTAACATATACTTCGTATTCATATATAATCACAAACTAAATTGTCATTTTATATTTATTTTTATAAATAATAAAATAATAATGGACAAGGACAACTATCCAATATATATAATAGATAATAATGTAGGATAATTCCAAAGCAACAAATAATAAAAGGCTATACAAACTTACCCCTTTTTATAAGCTTGTAAACTAATGCATTTTTTTTTCATTTTCGATGTGGGAACTTTACTTTTTCTTCTATTGATACATTGTTTCTTCTTCTATTAGTGTGTTGGATATTTTGAGGCATATTTATGAGTCTCATACTTAACTCTAACTGATAAAAGCAAAGAAACACTACACTAAAGCAAATAACATGAAAATTAACAACATTTACAAGCCTATTATCCTAAGTTAATACATTAATGATGTGGATTTATAAGCAAGATTCCTCAGAAATCTCAAGAAACGAACGAAATATGTGTTTGATAGTGTTTTGAACAATAAAAATACTTCAAATCTTGAAAAGACTCGAAGGATCTTAACTCATCAAGTGGAACCAGCCCTAAAGAGACAACCGACCTAGTAGCTAATCAAAGTGAATTTTCCGGACCACAAAAACTCACAAGGTTTTCTCTGAATTAAGAAGAGATTTTTAACACAAATTATCTCTCTCTCTGAATTTTATTGAAGAATTTCGAACCTATTTATAAAAAATAATATCTAAAACTAATTAAGATATTTTGAAAATATAGGAATCTTATCCAAAAAATCCTAACTAACATTATCCTAAAATATCTAATCTAACCGATCCAACTAATTAATCTGGAAATATCCCACACGGTTTTTAACAAATCCTAACTAACCTAGATATTTATCCTAATCAAAATCAGAATAATATCATAATTAACAAATTCCTAACTAACTAATTAAATATCCTAACAACTAAATCTAATCTGTAATAATTCGAATAAAATAAATAAAATAACACATAATTAATCCTTCCAACCAGATTTTTCAGATATCTTCACTTGATCGAAAATTCCAAATTTTCTCTAGCGTATTCCAACCTTTCCATCTTTCTTTCAACAAAGTTAGGAGCTTGAAATTATAATTATGATGATATTATCGACCTTGGATAATTCTTTTGAACGTCCTATTCATCCTCATCATTATAGATTAACTTCCATAGTACATATGTGTTTTAAAAGTATTAAAAAGAAGACTTTACACTCAGATCATGATTAGTCCAATACAAGTAAAATGACAAAGGACATAGGGTCTGAATAGAAATCAAAAAGAAAAGGTTATTTTATAATGTAACTGACCCTTTCTCCTTTACTTCTAGTCGATGTGGGATTCTTAATTTGTGATAAAATGTTAGTGTACAACTTTAACACAAAATAAGTAAAGGCAAAGGACATAGGGGCCATGAAATAGAAATCAGAGGTAATGGGTTTCTGATATGTGGATTTTCTTGTAAGAATTAGATTGAAGAGTGGTTAAGAATTTTCAATTATTGTACAATTACAATAAGTACATATTGTTTTTACAATTTGTCTTAAGATCATATAAACCTGTCTCAAGGTGTAGGTTAACATGTTCAGTTTGTGACTAAAATGTCTAACGATTTTCATTAATCATAGTTCAATACGTATATTGTTTTAAACTATTAATGGTTTGATTTAATACAATATACTCGTATAGCAATCTTAATTAGTTTTCTTATAAATTAGAATCGATTCGTGTACAATATTATTTAGTTTATTAGTCTAGATTAGGCTAATGACAATAATTTGTACTGATGTTGATCATATCAACTTGTATAGTTTACCTTATGCCGGACATTGTTACAATTTTTAGCACATCATTTGATAATTAATTACTTCGTTATAATACTTTATGCCAGTATATAGGTTTTATGTATTAATAGTTTGATCACATACGAATATAAATTTGATCTATACGTATACGATTTGTAATATATGAGTTGATCTGCATCTCAACTTGTATGTGATTCATCTTATATTGACTACAATTATTCATTTGATCATCATCCTTTATATATTGATCGATAAACGAATATAAATAAAAACTGACAATGACAAAAAAGTGTTATAAGGTAATTTAGAAAATAGTATACAACTTAATCACTAAAATATAACGGTTAAAGTGCAAACTAAATTCAACGGAAGCATTTGTTTAAAATAATTGATAGTTACACAATTACCCGTTTGAACGAAACCATATGGTTTTTTTACCAATTACTCACCCAAAATATTATGCTTAAAATACAAACTGAATGCAACTGAATTCAAATGAAAAAATTGTTTAACTGAAATTGATATAATATTTGAACTGATGAACTGAACCATATGGGTTGAATCGATTCATGGCAACTGACCGAACTGAACTGAAAAGGCAATCAACTGTGTTGGTTTGAAACTGTAACCGTAAAGTTATATACTGAAACAATTCAAGCTAAGGAAAAAAAATAAAACTGAAATCAACTGAACTGTTTGGTTAACCATAACTGAACTGGTTAATGAAGTCTCCTCTACTAGCCACCACTGATCCTCTTTGATTCCATGATATTGGAGATTTCCCCAAGAGCAAAGTAGCCTGAGGTGGATCTCCTAGTGTTGGCAACCAGCCAGTCACTGTCAAATAGGCAGTGAGAGTAGACTGGAGTAGCAGCAGAAGAATGCTTGATCCTTTGTACCAGCAGGTATCTCAGGACTCTTTGAGCAGAACTCATATGATGCTTGTAGAAGAGTGCATGAATTTACTGAGAAGATGAACAGTAGCTTATGTCTGGCTTGTGATTGTGAGATATATGAGTTTACTATGAGTTTCTGATACTCACTTGGGTCTAGGGTCTCACCCAATCTGCAGTCATTCAAATGAGATCAAGGGCAGTTGCAGTTTCTACATTTCTCATTTTGTATCTTTGAGAAATCTTGGACATACTTTCTTTGAGATAGGATAACCTTGAGGAATGTCAACCTCAATCCTAGGAAGTATCTGAGCCCATATCCTTCATGAAATTGTGTTGAGAGGAATCTTTACAGTTTGATCTGGGATTGCACTAGTGCCTGCAATAACATATCATCTACATACACTAGGATCATTGTGTGTGTTGTTTGTTGTTGGTAAACAGTGAGTAGTCACACCTTGACTGTTGAAGCCATATTCTTGTAAAGCTGAGCTGAGTTTTTGAAACCATTGTCTAGGAGCCTACTTGAGCCTATATAGAGATTTGTTGAGCTTACACACCTTGGATTTTGAGGCAGCTTGACTAGAACACATCTCCTCCTCAGCTTGTATCTGAATCCTGTGCCCTTGACCTTCATAACCAGGAGGGAGTTTCCTATACACAGTTTCCTGCAAGTCACCATGCAGGAAAGCATTTTTAACATCCATCTGATCTACATGCCAGTTTTCAAGAGCAACAATGGCCAACAAAGATCTAACAGTAGCCATCTTTGCCACAGGGGCAAAAGTTTCATCATAGTCTATTCCATATTTTTGCCTATTTCCAAGCACCACCAATCTTGCCTTATGCCTTTCTAAGCTTCCATCAGCTTTGTATTTCAACTTATATAACCATTTACATCGTATGGCTTGCTTCCCTGGAGGTAAGTCACACACAACCCAAGTCCCATTTTCCTCCAGTGCCTCAAGTTCTTCATTCATGGCTCTCACCCAATGCCCCTCTTTCACAGCTTCCCTGAAGTGTTTTGGCTCACACTCTTGAATACATTTGACAAGGAAGCAAGAATATTGAGCACTCACTGGGGTTTGAGCAATACTACTGATTCTTCCAGGTTTAGATGAGAGTCTAGCATTGTAGGTTTTATAATCTTGCAGCCASTTTGGTTTTTTATGTTCTCTAGTTGATCTCCTCACTACARGTGTCTGAACAGTTCCTGAATGTCCTTTAGTCTCTTCAACTATCACATTCTCCTCATTTCTAACTTCTTCAAATTCATTTTCTTTCTCATTTACAGTATTTTCTTGAGTGATTGAAACATCAGGCAAGTTCATTTGGTCATCATTAATATAAGGAGCTATTTTTTGAGCTGCAYTAGTTTTAGACTCATCAGGCTTACTTTCACTAAGTGACAGCTTGAAAGGATATATTCCTTTATAGAATTTTGCATCCTTGCTCACAAAAACTACATTAGTTTCCAAATTCAACAATTTATAACCCTTTTGTGTTAGGGCATTTCCTAGATACACACAGGGAACTCCCCTCTCAGCAAACTTATCTTTAACCCTACTTGGATTATAAGCCAACACCAAGCATCCAAAAGTTTTTAAAGAGTAATAGTTGGGTTTTTTGTTGTGCATTACCTCATAAGGACTCTTTCTAAAGAGCAGGAGAGATGGGAGTCTGTTGGTTATGTGCACTGCAGTTTGAACACAGTCCCCCCAATATTTGAGTGCCAACCCTTACTGGAAATCTCCAGGATGTTTCTGTGTCTCCTTTCTACTCTTCCATTCTGTTGAGGCCTGTCAATGCATGAAGTCTGATGTACAATACCCAAATCAGCAAAGAGTGGTCTGCATTGCTTATCATCAAATTCAAAGGCATTGTCTGATCTGATGATTTTTACCTGTTTCCCATATTGAGTTGATACCATTTTCAGGAAGTTTTTAATTGCTTCAAAGGCATCTGATTTATGCTCAGAAGTTGCACCCATATTGTTCTTGAATAATCATCCACCACAGTCATGAAATATCTATGATGATTTCTTATCATGACCTTATAGGGCCCCCATATGTCAATATGTATCAATTCAAAGATCTCATGGGCTCTTGACATGCTTCTTGCATATTCCACCTTGGTCATCTTAGCCCTAGGGCATGTAATACACACCTCTGCAGTGCTTGTCCTCAGATTCTTGAGTTCAGGAATTTTCTTGATTTTTGACATGGGAGCATGCCCAAGTCTATGGTGCCAAAGTAGCTCCTTTGTCATTGCACTTGGCCTTTGATTTCTGATGGCAGATTCACCTGAGACACTGCATTGCATATCAATTTCCCCTTCTTAGGTGTGTTTTTMCTCACAAGATGAGTCAGTTCCTCACCAATTTCATCCATACTTTTGTCAATCAAGTAATACAAACCCTGAGCAGCTTTTCCCACACCAATCACATCACCATTTTTTCTATCCTGTATTCACTAAGTAGTGTAGGGGATAAGGAAATTCCACTTTGTACTCTCCATCTGTCACAAGTTCTGCACACAGAGAGAAGATTGTGTGTTGAAATCTGAAACTAGCATACATCTTAGAGTGAGGGATGTTTCTCAATCCCTATGCTTTGTGAGTGATTCGAGCTGTTTACCAGTTGCCAGTTGGCAGCTTATCTGAGGACCATTTTCCATATTTTTTGCATACTTCAGATATTTCTTGTCTTGTATCTGTGAATTGTGATCAGTGATTTGGTTGCCCTGAGTCAATTATCCAACAACAGTCTGATTTTCTTCTGCATATGAATTCATGACTTGATATTTGCCTCAAATGTTTCATCATCTGAGTCATTGTTTTCCATGCTTGGAAGAGGACACAGGCAACAGTAGGGGTGGGTTAACGTGTGTGTCGTGTCATTTTCGTGTCGTGTCATCACATAAACGGGTTGGATCTCTTCAACCTACCGACCCGTTTAATAAACGTGTCGTGTCGTGTCAACCCGTTTAATTTAAACGGTTGATACCTCGACAAACCGCTAATAACGGGTCAATTTCGTGTCGAGTTAGCGTGTCACGTTTTTTACATACTATGATGTATAACTAGGTGCAATCGTGTCATGTCGTGTTAACCCATTTATTTAAACGGGTCGAATTCTCAACCCTAACCGACCCGTTAATAAACGTGTCGTCGTGTCAACCGTTTACATAACGAGTCAAGATCCTAACCCAAACCGTTAATAACGGTGTCGATTTCGTGTGTGTTAGGGGTCGTGTTGCTTTTGACCACCTCTAGGCACAGCTTTATAGTTGCTCAGTTGTGAGCAGTGATGTTCACACCAATGCTCCCTGAGTGAGAGCTGCTTGATTCTTTCTTAACTTGTCTGCACACCCGTGCATAGGATCACTCTGCAAACCTTCCCCTATTTCTCTTGTATTGTTCCTCTTCCTCTGAGTTGTTTGTTGATTCTCCTCTATCAAACCATGTGGGTAGCCACACAGTCAACATTTTTCTCTCAAGTGGCTGTGCTACTGGTATACTTGTTTTACTTAACAGGTTGCTGCTTCCTGGCCTCTTTACAGGCGTAAGCATATTCATTTGTTGACTCTTCTTGCAGCGCACACAACATGCTTCATCTACCATAGGCAAAGGTGATCTCATGAGCAAATTGTCTTTGCAAGCTTAGACTTCATCAAGGCCATTCAAAGTTGAAATAACTTCTGATCTTCATTTTTCCTTTCCAAGCATCAAAATTTACTTATTCTGGATTCATAGTTGAAACTGGGTGGATATCTTCGTCTAAGCTGTCAATTCTTCCCATAAGACTGTGAGATGAGGTGAGTATATCAGTGAATGGTTTCTCCTGTTTGTTTAGACTATAAGATCTGCTGTTTACTGGTATATCCTAGTACACTGGGGGCTTGAATATCTGTGTTGCAACTTCTCCATATTCCCAGCATTGGTGAATACATTATGGATTTCTTGATACGTTATACATTTTGCAAATCCATTATATCATAACTATTACATGTATCCCAAGCAAGCTTTGTTTTATTCATCTGTTTTATCCTTTCAACTAACTGTGAGGATCAGTTTTCTTTTGCGAGGCTATGAGATCTCATATCCTTCTCAGAATCGATAGTGTTGGTAGATCCATCCACCAGTTTTCACCCGCAATTGATCCATCCATCAGAAGGAGTAGTATAAGAGGGCTGGTGTTTCTATTTTTGTTGTAGACATTTTATATAGGTAGGGATTAACAGTTTATCATCTAAATCATAGACATTATGTAGACTACTCTACTAAAAGAAAAAGAACTCAATTTTGGGCTTGTGTGAACAAAATAACAACAGAAGCAAATAACAGCAGATAACAGGATCGGAATCGCAACAAAGATTGGTAAGAAGTAACCTGGGTTCTGATACGTTGTTGAGAACGTGACAAAAAGTGCAAAGTGTGTAAGCAAACAGCAAGAAAAGTGGAGTTTTCCGTATCTCAAGCATCTCAGCATATTGTGTTTCAATTCATTCAAAATCTGATTTCTAGGCTCACCAATACTTATTTAGGCGGCAAAGGGGCAATTCCTAGGATGATTAAGTCACATCAAAGCTTATAACAGTGGCATATACAACAGTGTCCAATATCAGTTTACAAACAGAAGAGACAAACAACTTTGTGTGTACATAAGCAAGGAATGGTTACAAGACAAAATATAACTACTTACTACATACGAACTAAGCATCATAACAATCATTCAACAGCCTCGTGATACTGTATTTTAGCTGTAATGAGCGGCTAAGCTTGAGAAGCTTACAGGATTGAGAAGGTTTGATTTTGATGGAGTTGTCTCCTAGAGTTCATGTTGCACCTCGATGAGAAAGGTCTAACAATCTTCGTATTATATCAATTATATTTTAGAACAACTTGTATTACTTTTGTGATTAACTCTGTCCTTAATATATTATGCAACCTCAATTTTGCTCGGAGGTTGGTAAATTCTATGTTCTTATAGTATATTGATATTATCTATTTTTGTTTCTTTGAAATATATTCTAAAGGTACTTAGACTCGTGTTTATTTAATTACTCTTTGTTTCGCTGACAAGGGAGAAGAGGACCATACTGGAAGTTGAATTAGCTTCATGAGTTAAAGTATCTCTGTGCCATTGGTGTTTGTCTTAAGTGAGTGTGTGTTATATTCTGCAGTGTGTTTATTTGCAGTGTGCTGTAGGTCTGCTCTTAGAGCAGGGAGATGACATGACGATGATCACTGGTGTTCATGGCATAGAGGGTCGTGAGTTGGTGAGAGGTGGGAGACAGTAATGATGGTCAGGGGTTGTTGCTGATATCTGTTAAATTAATTACTAGCTGATAAATTGGTGCTTGATTAGTTTACTTCTGAACTGTGAGCATTCTGTGATGTTAATCAGATGAATCACGAATGCTATGCTGAATACCTATTTCATTTTATTCTCTGATATGCCAGTAAGTTACAATTATGAATTTCTGGTGTGTGGAGTATAGATTGAAAAATACAAGTCGAAAATAATGCAAAAGACAGTCTAATGTGCTTACATATAACTGTCTATTTGTCTAATACGCTGAAAAATATATTGGCTATCACAACTTATGAGTTGTCTGGAGAAAATAGTTCCTGATGGAGTACAAAACTAGAAACTATTAACAAATTATCTTGAGCTGTTTTGAGGCATGATTATCATTGTTTTGAACATACTTTAAACTATATTCAGAGCTGTTTAATGCCACATTAGATGCATTATGCTCAAGTATTATTCAAGTTTTGGTGCTATGATTGTTGGTTTAGTTTAGCTATGATTGTCGATTGTTCTTTGACATTGTGCATTCGTGCTGATAGTTAATGGGTAGTGTTCCATGGAAATCTTGTTGGCTGGTTTGGCGGTAGTCTTGAAAACAAAATACTTATACCTGCTGTGTGCATTTTGTTGTGTAATCATGTTTCTTGAAGGTTTAATATGTTAAATTGTGCTTTTTATYTTTTGGTTTAATATGGGAGCAGTATTCATGTTTCTGTGATTGTATGATTTCTTTGCTTAGCTTAAGTGACATAAATTCGAATTTCACTGTCTTTTTTTTTTTACGATTTTATTTTTTGTTTTCTTTACAGAATATATGGATTCCCTTGCTGCTTTGGAGTCCTGCTACTTATACTTGTCTGGTAAGTTGATTAAAATACTCATCTTTGATGTCTTATTTGTTTATTTCTGACGGAAAAGTGTCCAGTTAAAGTTGTGTTGTTTGTTTGATTGCAAATTTGCACATGATTTGTAGGATGTGTCCAATTAAAACACTTGAAAATTATGTTTACATGTTACATATGACTGTATGAGTTATTAATTCCTTTTGGCTCATAATAATTTTGGTTATTAATTGCTTTTGGCTTATAAAAATTTTGCTTCATGTCCAAAAGCCTATTAGCTCAAATGGTAGAGCAATGTGCTATAACACATTAATGTTGGTTCAATTCCTACGTAGGCTGATTAATTTTTTCTTTCAAAAATTATTTTTATATTTGGTTTATTTTAAGAACACTTATTGTGAAACTTTAAAGCGTCCTAACAATTTCAATTGGACTAATGAAAGCGTCACAATATTTTCAAATTGGACTAACGAAAGCGTCACAATATTTTCATATAGACTTAAAAAAGTRTCACAATATTTTCATATAGACTTAAAAAAGCGTCCCAATTTTTTCAAATAGGACCCTAAAAAACGTCCAAATAATGAATAGAGGGACCCTTAAAAGCGTCACAATAATTATTAGAGCGACTCAAAAAGCGTCACAATAATTAATAGAGCGACCCTAAAAAGCGTCACAATAATTAATAGAGCGACATCAGAAAGCGTCACAATATGTTATAGAAGGACCCTCAAAAGCGTCAACTCCACTTTGAAAATTTTGACGCTTATTTGTGTCCAAAAACGACAAAAAAAGCGTCCATAAATGTCGTATTTTTTCGTAGTGTTGCCTAACATCATCAAATCTTGCTCATATCACAAATCTCAATCTCGATCTAACCAGGCAAGTTCACACGCTTGGCCAAGATGGGGGCTCACCATTGAATCTACCATCGGCACTACTAACTAAGCTTTTTTGATACATCTAGACTCCATGGGTTGGAGGCTCACTCGCGATCACAAGCATCATTCGAATGGGGGCTTTTGATAACTTCATCTCGCACATTTTAAAACATCTTAACATTAGTCTATTTCCTTGGTCATCTCATGCATGAGGATAGACTTGCCTTACACTTATTGTCATTGCACACACTTCATAAGCACTATCATGCATACATACATCATCATACAAACATTATGCATACACATCATTGCACAAATACACTATGCAAACACACTACACATTGCAGAAACACACTATGCAAACACACTACACATTGAACATTGCATCACCTCTACACGAGGCTAGCTATAGGGCCCATCTTATTTAAGCTGTAAGACCGCTTATACGACGGTCACAACTACATGCAATCACCCTACACATGCCTATATGGCATTCATTGCTATACGCGATTGTTGCTACACGCAACTATTCATACTCACTCACACATGCCTATACGACATTCATCGCTCCACGTGGTTGTTGCTATACGCAACATTCTTCCCGAAAATCMAAGGTAAGGTGTAGGGAAGCCTTTCTGAGGAACGAGGCTCTTTTGAAGGACATACATACACACATCTTCTCCGAAGTTTATGCTTACTGAAGGGAGCTCTCTGGAGGTTTATGCTTACCGAAGGAGATGCACATGCACATATCATCTTCCCCAAGGCTTATGCTTGCCGATGGGCGATGTTCGGAGGTTTAAGCTTACCGAAGGAAATTCACATACATCATTGGCGCCCCTAGGCTTATGCTTGCCGAAGGGAGATATCCGGAGGTTTATGCTTAACGATGGAGATTCACACACATCATTTACGCCCCTGGGCTTATGCTTGCCAAAGGGAGGTATCCGGAGGTTTATGCTTACTGAAGGAGATTCACATACATCATTGGCTCCCCKAGGCTTATGCTTACCGAATGGAGATATTCGGAGGTTTATGCTTACCGAAGGAGATTCACATACATCATTAGCACCCCTAGGCTTATGCTTGCCTAGGGGAGATATCTGGAGGTTTATGCTTACCGAAGGAGATTTACACACATCATTTGCGCCCTGA
>SNQN01007603.1:0-12761 GCA_008642245.1 Bassia scoparia | reverse complement strand
ACAGTATGCAACAATCTTTGGAAACTAAGCTTAATCTAAGAGATTTTACCTAATATTTAAAGTGAGGAATCAGATTTGACCAACTATTATGGAAGGGGGCGACAAGACTTATATACTTGTATCTACAGATTCATTGCTCAGTTTGACATAGAAACCTCATCGGAATATAGAATATTAATTTCAGCTAACCATATTCATAATCATAATAAAGACACAACCTGAAATATTTCTTCAACATTACATTGGAAGGCTTCCTCATCATTTTCACACGCTAAAAGATCATCACCTTAATTCAAACTGATCGCTTGCAGTAGTTAGAATCCCAGAATTCGCAAATTTATTAGCCATTCACAATCCCCAAAATTACAAAACGTAAACATTCTATTTGAACTAATTTCACCACCACAGCTGTAAATTGACCCAAAACAACAATTAACCTCAAAGTCCAAAACAAGTCTTTAATTAAGCCCTAAAACCTCAAAAATCAAAACCTGCTTTGCTCGATCTGCATTGTCAGAAACCCAGTTCACATCTAGAACCTCAAATCCCCAAAATTAACACAGAAAACCCTAAAATTTAAATCAAATTAAAATTACAAACATAAACAAAGCATAAACGAAACAATGAACACCTTGAAAAACAAAAAATCGTCTGGCTCCCTATACTACGTATATAGGCTATAGCATAGTTACTTGAAGGCTTCTAATTTGTGTTAATATTTTACAATGGGGAATATTATTCGAGGTCACTTTTACTAGAATCAAAGTCCATTTTTCGTGTGATTTTCCAACACGCCCTTCTCCAATCCATCCTAACCACCCAACAACCTCACCAACACAACAACCATCACAAAGCACCCTACCAAAACCTACCACTGACACAGAACCTACCAACAACCCACACCACGTAAAAAACTGTGGATTTGAATGGCATGGAGCCTTGCGTAGGCGTCCACACCATGGTCTGGACGCTACGCAGGCGTCCATGCGTTGTGGTTACGGAGGTGGATAATCTGAAGGACAATATGGAAAAGTTCACGACGAATGTGGACTTTGATTTCAGTAAAAACGGACTTCGTTTAGCATCCAATTTTACAATTGATAGAATGTTGCAACACTTTAAACTCAAACGTTGCGTGTATAATTTTATTGACTTTACTAGTTTATTAAGAAATTATACTAAAATGTTGCATTTGTATGATATTTGGCAACATTTATGGAACACTTTAAGGAAACGTTGCATATAAATAGAAAGAAAGAAAAAAGAGTGAAAGCGGGAGTTAAAATGCAAAAGCAAAGACATCAACGTTGCGAGTTTGTGACTTGTGACACTACTCAGTACTCACATTCTCGTCTTCCCCAAAACTCAAAACCATGGCCTGATTCGAGAATAGACATTGATATGGAAGAACTAAGCCTTTGGTAGATGAGGAGTGAAACGAAAATGGCATGAAGATGAATGAATGAAGCACAATCGTGAAAGGAAGAGATTGAGTGAAAAACAACAAGGAGAAGCATAGATCTAAAGTATTAATAGCAGAAGTTAAATGGGATGCAAACAAGGGCATAATTGTAATTCAAAATTGAAAAATGAAAACTCCAACATTTATGGGTTATGTATATATATATAATATATATATATATATTATATATATATTATATATATATATAATATATAGAGTCAGGATCCAGTGAAAACATATTTATGAAACGTGAAAACAAAATAAAATGGGTAATTGTTACATTTTAAGGGGTACATACAAGAGTAAAGGGGTACACAAGTATTTCAGCTACTGTTTGATGAACAGTACAAGTGTACCACTTTAACCTCAATGTACCCAGATTGAAATACAAGTATATGGATAGATTAAATCGTGACCGTCCATTTTCGAAATCTCCGTCAGATTAAAAGTTTTTAGTTTTCACCTAAGGTAGTGTTTTCAATGATCCTATTCCTATATATATATATATATATATATATATATAATATAATATATATATAATATAATTTATATATATATATATATATATATATATATATATTATATAGGAAGGATCATGTGAAAACTAAACTTTAGGTGAAAACGTAAAACTTCTAATCTTGACGTAGGTCTGAAATGAAGCACGATTTAATCTAGCAATATACTATAAGTTGAATATGGGGTAAATTAGAGGTTAAAGGGTAGCGCGTGTTGCTACGTGTTTTGGGGGGTTTGTTTTTTGTACTGTTTCATTCAATAGTAGCTTCAGGTCTCGTGTACCCTTTAACTCCAATGTCCTTAAAATGTTAAATGTATATTTGGTTGGTTTTCACGTTCTCATATAACTTTGTTGTTTCACTGGATCTGATCTATATATATTATATATTATATTATATATATATATTTATAAATATTATATTATATAATATAATATATATGTTATGTTATGAGAGAGGAGAGGAGAGAGAGAAGAGTCAGGATTCATATAAAACGACACATGTTATATGAGACACGTGAAAAACAAAACAAATGGTAATTTTACATTTTAAGGAGTACATAAAAGCAGTAAAGGGGTACAGCAATAGCTACTATTGATGAACATAACACATACTCTTAAAACCTTCATTATATATATATAATATATATATAGTATATATATATATAATATTTATATCTATTATATATATTAGATTTAGGATCAAATGAAGAACCTAAATGAGAAGCGTGGAAAGCAATCTTGATGGTTAGATTTGAATGGAGGGTCAAGATTTATTTCACCAAAATAGAATGTGCATTTATATTTACATTGTGGCAATTCTTTTTATACATAAAGTGCATTTCATAAAAAAAAATGCACATTCATGAAAACTTCGTGCAATTCATATAAAATTATGCATACTATGTCGTTCATACTTAAAAAATAAAGGCCAAAATTATTCCAACTTCTCATTTTAAGGTTTTCTCATTGATCACTATATAAATATAATATATAATTAATAATATATATATATATATATATATATTATATAGATATAAATATAATAGAGAGAGAGAGAGAAGAGGAGAGAGAGAGAGAGAGAGAGTCAGATCCAGTTGAAAACACATGTTATATGAAAACGTGAATACCAAATAAGTGGATACATTTACATTATAAGGGTACATATACAGTAAGGGTACACAAGATTTTCAGCTGTTGATGAATAGATACGCACGTACCCCTTTAAACCTTCAATGTACAGGATTGAAATAAAAAGTATAATAACATATAAATTAAAATGTGCACGTCCATTCCAATCCTAGGTCAAGATAAGAGTTTTTAGTTTTCACCTAAGGTTTGTGTTTTCACATGATCTATTCTATATATCCATAACTCTTAAAGCATGAGTTTTAGTTTTGCCCAAATTTCAATTATGAAATTGCCTTCATCTAACTCTATTGCAATATGCATTTGTAGACACCTGAAAATGTGTCCCAAATGAGTAACGTGATGAAACACATACAGCGTCTCGCGTTTGTTTCGACTAGAAAAGAGCTTGAACTCACGAAAGTTGGAAATACGTGAGTCGTATCCCGGACTATTGAGCAAAGGTCAATAAGGCAAAATATTTTTTTGATTTTCTCGATAAACTTAAAGGTTTTCAAACAATTACGCTAGCGATTCTCATGCTTTTTGATTTTCATCATGTCGTCACATTTTTTCTGAATCGCAGTATTTTAAATTATTTTTCTGCTTTTTCTATGATTTTGCTATGAATTTTGCAATGTTAAATACGCAGAATACGAGAAATACGTGAATAATTAGAAAATACTCCGGAAATACGTGGAACTTCTAGAAATTCTAGAAATCCTTGCTTGGAGAGCAAGGGTGTCTAGGTGCGTCGAATCAAAGGGAAATACGAAAAAATAGGAGGAAATCGAATATATTAGAGTTTTTGGAAAGAATATACGAAATATTTGAGCGTATATACGCAGATGCGACGTATATAGCTCACCTCAGGAGGTATATAGTCACAATGCTGCGTATATACGCTCAACATAATACGAATTTGCCAAAACTATGGAAAAGTGAGGAGCGTATATACGACTGAGGTTGAGCGTATATACGCTCGCCACTGCGTATATACCGCTCATCTTCAGGTATATACGCAGGTTTTGCTGCTCGTTTTTGCTTTCGTGCTATAATATATTTGCTTGCTCGTCCGGGACACACGATTTACAGACTCTCACGCCTTCACTGGACACTTGAACCTTCACTTAGACCGCTCTGAAGCTTGACACTCTATTCTCTCTCTTCAAAAACACTCAAAACGATTCGTTTTCGTTCAAAGCATCGATTCTCTTTCGAAGCAATCAAGCGAAATAAGGGTATAAATCTGAGATTACTCAAAAAAACATATTTTCACTCTTTTCAATCTTTTGTCTCTTTAATTTTGTAATCATTATTTTGAAGTTTAATTCAATTAAAACATGTTAGAACTCACTTGTCAAGCGTTCATGTAAAGTATGTAGGATTTTTATCAATGTTTTAATGTTCCATGGTTTTTGGTTTTCATATTGTTACACATTTATATTGCAATACTAACGTTGCTTGTCTACATTAGCAATTTCAATCGAAAGGCGATTCTTGAGTTTTGTTCTAACAATTTGATTGTTGCAGGAAAGGTGAGGAGGACAAATATACATATTATTACGTTTACTAACTTTGTTTTCATGTCTGTATATATATCTTCTATCACACTTGTATATATTTTTAAACAAGACGAATTTAATCTGTTGTCACATTAAGGTCAGATAATCATGGACGACGGTTTTCTAAGCAATTAATACTAGAACAATCCAAGTAATCGACTTGTCCATTATAGAAGTCTTTGTTGTACATAATATGCAACTCAACTCGTATTAGTGTGCTTTCAAGTTTCAATTCAATAGGCTTCTTGATCAATTGTTATATTTATGGAACTACAATGAGACTGATTAGAGGCCTCACATGCGGGCAATGGGTTCAGATCTGATCGTACTATGTCCCAAACCACATTTGTTAGGAGCTATTTGGGATATTTTGGACATTCGGGCGGCGTGAATTAACTCTAATAGAGCAAGGTGCATCTCATATTCGACACACATCCCACCACGATTTACATGCGGATCATGGCTCAACCATACACTGAACAGAGGTGCCCTCTAAGGGGGGCGAAGCCTACATTATTATATATGCGTGTGTATTCATACTTTAGGAATATTTGCTCCTTCAGTATTAGTTCACCAGCTTTATCTACAAATTATTTCAATTTTTTCATGTCAGTCATTCCTCGCATAATTTTTGTCTCTTCTTCTTCCTCAAAAGGATTGATTTAAGATTGTTACGTGTTTCCTTTGCTTTTCTTACGCTGCAAGGACGCAGAGAAGCCAAACGCTGTTTTTCAAGATGAATTTCATGTGGATTTAACAGCGGAGGGGCTATTCCTATCTCCTTCTGCATATAGTTAAGTTTATTGTTTTTTTGGTTACTTTTAATTGACGTGGTGTAGTGTTTGATTGTTGTTTTGGTTTTATCGGTAGGTTGTTAGGAATTGAATGAGTTCGAGATGGGGGTTATGTGTGTTTTAGGGTTGTGATTTTTCGATTAGTGGGATTGTCGATTGTGTTAGTTTCAGGTTACAATTTCTCCTCATATGAACATTTGCAAGACTAATGGTTAAGGATTTCTTTCATTCTGGGTTTGATTGGTGGGGTTTCGCATCAATTGCAATTTTCACCTAATTTCATTATCGATTTTGGTTTCATTTACTTTTATACATAAAATATCATTATTAGTCTATTCTATTATAGATTCTATCTTAGGAATTCAATATGATATTACTTTTTTTTGTTATAGCACATCATTTAATTTCTCATGAAAGAGTTTGAATTTGATTAAATAGATGCAATTGATAGATTAGAGGGAAAAATGGTCGAGAATTTGGGTGTGGCTGGTGGGAATGCGTTGCATAGAAATATTTTAGTGGAAGAGAATAACCCACACAATCTGGTGGATAAAGATGCATTACATAGGATTTTTAAGGATATCAGATAGTTTAGGGATTGGGATTCTAGTTTTATGTTGGGATTTCTATCTGACTTTGATTAAGTTACTTTATTATTCATAAGTCGCATGATTTTGTATTGAGGGTCTATTATAGTTATATTATCTGTTGGCTTATGCGTGTTTTCACTATCTCTGAGAAAAAAAAGGGAAAAAGGTTATGGGACTATACGGATTAAAATATTATGTTGACTTTCGTTAACTAAGTTGAAGGAGTTTGAGCATAAGCAGGTGATAAGCGATATGTAACGTAAACCAAGTAGAGAGCTAGCGATGTGAACATTTCTGAAATGAATCGTTGGCGATACAACGCAAGTGATAAAGGAGTTATGATGGAGTGGCCACCGTCGATAAGCAAAATGGACGGCCATGAGTTACAAGCGATGCAAGATTTGGAGGGAGTATGAAGATTCAAATTGAAAAGAGGCGCAAGGAACCGTCAGAGGATAACTTCACGACGATTCTACTCTCTGGGAGCTATTAAATGAAACGCCAGCCAGAAACAACAGATCAATAAAACATCAATTATCTTCTTTTCGCTTCTAGCTTCTCTTAGCACCAACTTGGTCTGTAATCCAAGTAAGTTTAGCATAGATAGCCTAGTTCATTCTCAATGATAGTAGTTTTGTCGCTATGCATCTATCCCCAATTTTGTGAACATGAGTAATATCTTCCTTGTAATAGTATGTATATATCTACTCTATAATGATGATTTCGTTTCTATTCACTTTGCTGTTTTATATACTTCGCCTTGTCTAAACAGGTTTCCTTTGCATCATTATTGATTAACTCTATTAGGATCATTTTACTTATCAAGGTTATTTATTAATAGTAACAGGGGGTAAGCCCTACTGGAACTAAAAACATATTTGTGTTAAATATAGTAAAGAGGAGCAACTTTCTAAATTAGATTCTAGGAGGATAATCAAACAAATAGAAAAACAATCAAAAATAACAGTGAGCACCGATGAGCAAATTGTATTAACACAACTAAAGACCCAAGAGACGTAGTATTCAATAAACAATCACACGTAAGAGTCACGCTCAACGTGACGGAGAGAAAACAAAACACTAAAACTGTCCTCCAAACAATCAGATTTGGGTAGTACCCAAGTCTAGAAACCATTCCAAATGAGGAATAGGACAAACCCACACTCCACAATTTTCGACCCCACGAAGACCTGAGTCCCACCATCGATCTTCGCATACGAGACAAAACCCACATCAATAGTTTATGGAGTGTTTTGATAAATAATGACAAGTGCAATAGGAGGCTGAGGGATACTTCAGATCAAGCTGAAAAAGCTTGTCAGGCACAAAGATTAATGAAAGCGAAGGAAAAAAAGAAAGAAGAAAAAAAGAAGCACTGAAAAGATAAAAAGAACATCTCGCATGATCGATAAAGAAGGAACGCGGATCATAAAAGGCATCCAACAAGGTGATTGACACCAAAATAGCACCAGGATCGACAAGGAAAAAGTGCATACGACCATGAGCCAAAGCCAATTCCGAGGGTGAGCGTAGTGGATGGGTAAGGTAGAGAAGAAGCGAAAGACGTTTTAACTTGAAAGGAAGGGAGGAATAATACGTTAGATAAGATAACTGGACTGATTGAGAATAACATCGCAAAGAAGAAAGGGAGAGGTGTGGAAAAGGCCTCGCTAGCGTCGAGGCCTTTAAAAGAGATACCGAAGAGGCCACAAGCGAGCGGCCGACGCTTGGGACGGGGCAGTTGGAGAAGCCTTACAGCACAAGGGAGATAATTAAAGAAGGTTGTCGAGGGATTATTGGAGGATTCAGGAGAGGGTGTGTTTTCGGATAGATATAGGTGCGTATTCGTTAGAATAGGAAATATAGTTTGTTGAATATTGTTATTTGAGGTTCGGGACATAAGTCTGAGATAAAACTGTTTTGTGTGAATGGTTTGTACAGTTTAGATTAGATAATTAGTGTATGTTGATATCTCTAATATATTACAAGTATGGTTGAGATGAATATTGTATCTTGTTTATGTTTCAGTTAAGTAGGATGAGAGTGCATGATAGATTATCCATATGGGAATTGGTTGTGCGCCTTAGCTTTTCCTTCTGCGAAGAAAACTTCCAAAAAATCCTCGCACGCTTCTTCTATCCTTCTCCTGCTTTGGGTGAGTGGTGTCGGTGACCTTACTGGCTTAAAAGGTCGTCGCCTTCACGGCGAGGGGTCATTTGTTATTCCGCCGCCGTTTGATAGTTATTCATCGTACGATTTATAAACGTGATTTTGTCTCACTCTATGCACGTACTCTTGTCTCCTTTCGTTCAATACTCACACGTGGTGGTGGCTCCGGCTGAGGGGTTCGTTACTGCCGTATGTGTGGTGGGTGTTTAGGGTCGATCATCATTCGTCGGTTGCGCGTTCAATCGGCTTTGTTTTCGGAGGTGCTGATTTATTTTCCTTTTTTGTTTTTTTTTGTGTGTTATAGGTCCTAGTTTGTGTCACTTTCGGTTGGTAGGATTACAGATCCTATTAAATGGTGTTGGGTTGTCGTCGTGTTTTGTGGGAGATCCAATAGTATGGACTTGGGCTTAGAGCCAAAATCTAGAGACTGAGTGGCTGGGTTGGTCTGTGTTTGTTTGGAACGGTGTCGTAGACTTGGAATACAACCCGATTCGTGACTTTTGTTTGGAGGAGTAGTTTTACTATTTTGTTTTTCTGTCAACGTTGACGGTCTTAATGTAATAGTTTATTTGATCTACGTTCGTTGGGTTTTAGTTTTTTTTACATAAATTTGTCCCTTATGGTGGCCCTATTTTGATTGATTATTGTTTTTGTTATCCTCGCTAGACTTTATCTATGAAGTTAGGTTTTTTTGTTATTGTGTTATGGTTTTTTGATTGGTAGGGTTTCGACGCGCCTCAGTTTCAAGTTGTTGGGGATTCATTGACTCTGGAGCATGTTAGTCAATACTTCTACGCAATTATTATGTGAAATCTAATGCGAACTCACAGATGTCAGTGCTCAGATGGAGATTATTGCTTAAGGCTTTAATTTGTTTCAAAAATTATGAGCACACATACAATGTATGTAGTTGTTTGTGGCCAATTATTTTTTTAAATTAATGTCAATGCAAGGTTGCCTTGGGAACAATTAGTTCAACAAATTCCCTTGTAACTTCTTCTCCATTTTCTCAACAAAGAAAAACAACGTTACAGTGCAATTACTTTTACAGAAGTACTTCCCTGGTAGCGGAATAAATGCAGCATTGTTAGCATTCTCCAACAAATAAGCTAAGTGGGTTAGGTAGTGAATTTAGTATAGGATTGTCCAAGAAATAGAGGGAAATAATAGACAAAGACAAGAAACACAATTAGTAAAAGTGGTCCAGAAACTACAGTTTTTATATTAATATTATCAAAGGAATTTAGAATATATTGTAAAGTCCATTTTACTCGGAATAAGTCCATTTCCAAACTTTCCGGATTAATGACCTCTTCCTTCTTAAACCACATTCAACTTAATTTCAGTTCTCTCTATCTAAAATATACCATTACGTCACCGAACAACCAACCATATCATGGACAACCAAAAAAAGCCATGGAAAGTCGAAGAGACTTATACAAGGCGCGACCTGCACTTTTGGAGGAAGGAGGCGAGACCACGGCGATGGAACAGTCATACTGGGCACCACAAGACGGCGGAAGGACGTCGAAGTGCAGTTGTTTTTCATTTTTTTTTAATGACGCTTCTTAGGGTAGCAAACCGTAGAGTCTGAGGCATGCTGTAGCGCCAGGCACGAACCATGGTCTCGACGCTCTGGAGGCGCAGACTCACAATTGGGCCTATAATGGCGTTGGTACGACTCGACGTCCACGTGATTTTTAAAAATTACTTTTAAAAAATAATTATTACTTTTGTTTAATTAAATTAATTATTCATATAAAAATTTCATGCTTAATTCATTTTGATTTGTTTGATTTTCCATGCTTAATTCATGTATTCATGCTAATTATGTTAATTATATTTAACTTTGCCATGCATTAATATGTTATTTATTATTTTGCATCCTTAATTATGTTGTAAAAAATAGCTTTTTTTATATTAAAAAACGAGAATTTTGCATGCTTAAATAATGTTGTAAACAATAATTAATTATGTTATGTTTATTAATTTTTACTAATATTATTAATTGAAGTTATATATTTGAAATACTTACTTGATTTATAATATTTATAATAGATAATTACTTTACTTGTTTAATTGAAATGATATTTAAATGAGTTATTTATTGAAGTTTATATATTGTTTCGCCAGTTGTACAATTTTATGATAATTGTCTTACTTGTTGTTAATTTGATAATGTTTCATGCCGTATTGTTTTTTTTTTATTTTTAGTCTGAGAGAATTAGATTAGTGTAGAACCAGTGGCGACAATGTTTCGCAAATGCGTATCCGGATGGATAAACATACACGTTCGTGATCGATCGCTTGCCAGAGAAAGACGCAGTGAACTCGTAATAAATGTGAATTACACTTGAAATCATTGAGGCAAGGTCAACAATGTAGAGGCAAAGAATTTTCTTTAATCATTTTCTATTTTTCGGAATTGTTCTGTTAACTATAAGATTTTTCAAATAAATTATATTGGTGATTTTCATGATTTCACTTTTCATTTATTCTTCTTAGTTTTTTCTGAGCTCACAGTTTTTGTAGCTTATTTTTTCCGATTTTTTACAATTTTCTAACTGAATTTTTAGCAATATTCTAAAAGAATCAAAATACGCAAGAAATACATAGAAAAATAGAAATACTTTAAAAATACCCAAAAAATACTTGGAATGTTTAGAACCCTCTAGAATCATATTTGGAGGTGACGTGTCTAGTTCATGTAAAATCAAAGAGAATAGAAAATCTCCGAGAATACGGTGAGAAAAATATTGGAGAATGAGTGAGCGTATGATAGCTTTTGATCGTATAGCTCAAAATCAAGAGATTTTAAAATCTTCAAATGGCGTAATACGCAGGAAGCGTATATAAGCTCAGAAGTGATCGAGCGGTATATACGCTCGTTTGAGCATATTAACGCTGTTTTTGGTTTTTGCGCCTATAAATACGCCTTGCTTCGAGTTCTGAAGCAACTTTTGACGCCCACACTTTACGACTTAAAAACTTTCAATAGTCTTTGTCATACAATATACATGTCAAATACGAGTTTCGTGCTTTTTTCGAATGATTCAACGACGAAATCAAGGTGATAATACTCGAGATTCTCACGTCCCCTCAAATTCGTTTTTCGTTAACACTTATTTATTATTGCATGATCTTGTAATTTATTTGTATGCTATTGTTATTGTCAATCCTAACATGTTTAATTTTCGTCTCGATTAGAATTCGATCAAAAGGCGTTCTTTAGTTTTAGCATTAACATTTAACCCCTAATTAAACTAATTAATACCTAATTAAACTAATTAACACCTAATTAAACTAATTAAGCAAACTAATCGCTGTCTTTCCAGCTCGATTGATTTCATTTGCTGCTGTTGAAGTTGAATCGAATTGGCTCGAACTAAGCAAACTGCGATGGTTGTTTATCTTCGATCCTTGCTAATGCTCAAATTGCTTTGAAGCATTAGATTAAACAACGAACTTCTTTTTTTTTTCCTCACAATTTGCTGGTTTTGCAAAGAGGATGCGGGGCTGATTGAAGAGCATTAGATTAAGCTTCAATACGCGAGGGTGCTGATTGTTGTGCCAATTCAGAGTAATCGACTTTGCTGCGACATTTAACCCAGCAACAACTTTGCTACGAGACCATTTAACCCAGCAACCCAGCAACCCAGCAACTTTGCTACGACATGTGACGCCTAAGCAAGAGCAACCACCCAAGAGYAGTAAGCAAGAGCGATGATTTACGATTATATGAATCAATCACAGATTTCGAGTCAAGATGCACCAGAAAATGCACTCGAAGCCTCACGAAAATTGCCCAGAAATCGCACTCAAAACCCCCCAAAAATTATTGCAATTTCGTTTACCTTTAACCCCAAAATGTTGAAAATTAACCCAAAAATCTGGGTTTAAAAACAAATAAATGAAGTTTAGACAGAAAAGAATTGGAATTAATTCGAGTGAAAGAGCAGTGCAGAATAGAGGAGAGGGTTCGAAACCCTCTTTTTTTTGTCTAAGATAGATGTTGCGTTGGCTGGGTGGGTGGCGCGGTGGTTTGCGAGGTCAGTGGGGGGCTGGGCTGTTCTGGTGGCGGCGCGTTTCAGGTCGGCGGCGACCAGATTGCCGGAGCAGAGGAGAGAGATGGGAGGGGATTGCTTGCTTGCTATGGAGGAGAAAGAAGGGGTGATAGTATAACACTGGAAGAGAGACAAGAGATTAGGGGTGTATTAAGGGAAAAGACTAACGGCGTTAGTTTTTCCGTTAGAATAAGGGTATTTGAGCTATTTTGTCTAACCTCGGGGGTACCTGAGGCATTTCTAAAAACTCGGGGGTACCTGAGGAATTAAGCAAAACCTCAGGGGTACCTGAGGAAAAATCCCTATTTTTTTTTACAATGGGGAATACTATTCGAAGTCCACTTTTACTAGAATCAAAGCCCATTTTTCGTGTGAATTTTCCAACACGCCCTTCCTCCAATCCCCTCCCTAACCACCCAACACACCTCACCCAACACCAACAACCATCACCCAAGGCACCCTACCACCAAAAACC
>SNQN01007602.1:0-17801 GCA_008642245.1 Bassia scoparia | reverse complement strand
CATTTTCTTGGTCCAACTTCTTCTTCAATCCATTGCTTATGATTTTGTTGAAGAACTCAACTTGTCCGTTAGCTTGGGGATGTGCCACGGAAGCAAAGTGAGCGGTAATTCCTTAGTCCGAAAGCCAATTGCTGAGGATATTTGAGTCAAATTGAAGGTCGTTGTCGAAGACGATGTACTGAGGCACACCATAACGAGTGATGATATTCCTAGTAAAGAACCCTTGGACATCGGCCACTTTGATGTTTCTCATTGGCTCGGCCTCCACCCATTTGGTGAAGTAGTCTACTGCCACGATCAGGAATTTCTTTTGCCTTAGAGCTTAAGGGAAAGGTTCGAGGATGTCTACACCCCACTTAGCAAATGGTAAAGGTGATAGCACAGGAGACAATTGATTTGCTGGTCGCCGATGAATGTTGGCGTGAATTTGGCACTTTTGGCACTTCTTGACTAGGTTGGCAGCATCTTCAGTCAAGGTTGGCCAGTAGTAGCCTATTCGAAGGGTCTTTTCAGCTAAAGACCTTGCCATAATGTGTGATCCACACTGGCCTTGGTGGATATCATCCAACACTTCTTCCCCTTTCTCAGGAGTGATGCATTTGAGAAAGGGGTGAGAGAAAGACTTCCTGTAGAGCTGTCCATTCCAATATAGAAACCACATATCTCGTCGCTTCACATACTTAGCTTTTTTGGGATCAAGAGGTAGAATTTCGGTTTGTTTGAATTCAATAATTTCATCCATCCAAGTGCTTCCCCTATTGATGTAGTGGACCTCGTCTAACTCATCTATACTCCGTTGATTTTTGACTTCCCAAAAGACTGCTTAGAGAGTCACCAGTAGCTGAGCTAGCCAACTTGGACAATGCATCGGCTTGGTTATTTTCTGACCTAGGCACTTGCACTAAGCGAAAACGTTCTAGCCCTTCAACCTCCTTCTTGACCATGTTTAGGTACTTGATCATGTTCTCGTCCCTAGCTTCATATTCCCCATTGACCTGGCTCACAACCAGTTGAGAATCTGACATAGCATCTCTCTTTCTTGCCTCAGACGCTTTGCACATTCTAATTCCCGCCATGAGAGCTTCGTACTCTACCTCGTTATTAGATGTTTGGAATTTGAATCGCATGGCATATTCGAAAGTATATCCTTCTGGGGACTTGAACAAGATCCCTGCCCCATAGTCATTTTGGGTGGATGATCCATCCACAAACAATGTACAAACGTCGCTTGATGTTTCGGCTGGGGGAGGCCTGGTCATTTCGATAATAAAATCCGCTAGGGCTTGCCCCTTTATGGCCTTCCTTGGTTCGAACTCGAGGTTGACCCCATTCAATGCTATTGCCCATTTCAACATTCTCCCTGAAGACTCCAGCTTGGTGTAGACAACAATCTTGTGTGCAGCAAAGTAAGGACGAAGCTTTTTGCTAGCCATTATGAGTACTAAACCAAATTTTTCGGACGTGGCGTAGCGCATTTTAGCTCCTTGAAGTACATGGCTTACAAAGTAAACCGACAATTGAGCTCCTTCTCTCTCAGTCACCAACACGACCGACAAAGCATGTTTTGAAACTGAGAGATACATGTACAAAGTTTCCACTTCCATGGGGCTCACCAACCTTGGAAGAGAGTGCAAGTGTTCTTTCAAATTGACAAAGGCAGCTTCAGCTTCTTCACTCCATTCAAACTTGGCACTCTTTTTGATTGTCTTGAAGAAGTATTGACACTTATCTCCAAAGTTGGAGAAAAATCTTCCAAGTGCTGCTAGACAACCCATCAATCTTTGTACTTCCTTCACATTTCGGGGCAATTGCATGTCCAGAACAACTTTTACTTTGTCGGGGTTGGCCTTGATACCTCTTTTATCAACTAAGAACCCCAAGAACTTGCCAGAAGTAACCCCGAACACACACTACTTCAAATTCAATTTCATGCCAAAGTGACGCAAGGTGTAGAATGTCTCTCGTAGATCCCTAACATGATTTTCCTTCTTTTTTCTTTGGATGATCATGTCATCAATGTAGGCTTCTACATTCCTTCCAAGCTGCTTAGCGAAGATGGTGTTTACACATCTTTAGAAGGTCGCAAGGGCATTTCTCAAGCCGAATGACATTACCTTGTAACAATACAACCCATTGTCAGTGACAAAGGCTGTCTTGTCCTGGTCTTCCTCCTTAAGAGGGATTTGATGAAACCCTGAATAAGCGTCTACGAAGCTCATAGCCTCGTGCCTCGTTGTAGAATCTACWAGCTTGTCAATTTTTGGGAGTGGGAAGCTATCTTTTGGACAAGCCTTGTTCAGATCCGTGTAGTCCACACACATTCTCCATGTCTTATTTAGCTTGGGGACTAACACAAAATTGGCCACCCACTCTGGATACTGGCAAGGACGAATGAAGCCAGCGTCTAGTAACTTTTTTACCTCTTCGTCAGTTGCCTTGCTTCGTACGGGCCCCAAAGTTCTCTTCTTTTGCTTGGCCGGTTTGAATGTGGGATCAACATCTAGACTATGCTGGGCGATCTTTGGATCGAGCCCTGGCATCTCTTCTGCTGAGAAGGCAAAGACGTCCTTGTATTCTCTTACCAAGTCTATAACTTCTTGCCCTAGCTTGTCACTCTTATTGTCACCTACCTTGACCGTCCTCTCTGGCAAGGTAGGATCTATGGCGAAGTCCTCTTACTGACCCCCTGGTTCTGGCCGAGAGATGGAAGGAAACAAACCATGTATGGCCATCATTTCTTGGTGGGTGCTGTGAACCATCAACACCTCGCCTGACTTCCTTTTCTTGTTAGCCCCTTGTTTCGAAGTCTCAGGCATATCATTATCCTTGCCCCCAGCAAGTGGCTTGATAGTGGTTAGATAACACTCTCGAGCGACTTGCTGATCTCCGTAGATCGTGCAAACTTTGCCCTCGTCACTTATAAACTTCATCAACATTAGATGAGTGACCACCACAGATTTAGAAGCATTGAGTGTTAGCCGGCCAATGATAACGTTGTAGGCCGTCATATTTTTGACCACCATGAACTTGACTCACAAGTGCCTACAAACGTTTTCCCATCCTAGACGTAGGGTGAGAGTGACTACTCCCACTGGCTGAATGATGCCACCGCCAAAACCTTTTATGGGGTTATGGAATGGCACCAAGTCATCATCATTATACTTCAACTTCTAAAGACACTCAAAGCTTATGATGTCGGAGGAGCTTCCCGTGTCAATAAGAATACGATGGACACGCTTATCCTCTACCTTCATTTCGACCATGAGACGGTTGTCATGGGGATTGCTTACCTCCCCACGATCCTTCTCGCAAATGAGAATATCTGGGAATTTCTCCTCCTCTTCTTTATCGAGGATCATTAGTTGTTGAGGAGTCCTTACATAGTTTAGCTGGCCCTTGGCCGTTGGACCTCCTATAGCAAAGCATCCAGAAATCGTGTAGACGATTCCGGAGTCAGAATGTTCCTCATTTGGGGCACCCTCAGCTGAGGGGGATTTCTTTAGAAATCTCTTGATCAAATGCTTCTTCACCTTGCCTTGGTGTGCTAGACGGTCTATAGTTCGCTGCAAGGTGTAGCAATCATCGGTGACATGTCCAAGCTCCTTATGATACATGAAGTACTTGGACTTGTCCCTCTTGTCCATTTCAGTTTTGATTGGAGGAGGATCTTCAATGTGGACATCCCGGCTTACTTCTTTGTAGACTTGGAAGAGATCCTTGGTGTATTCAACTTTTGGGGTGTAGCTGAACTTTCTCTTCTTCCTGGCTGATGCCTTTTGTGACGTTCCCTCTTCTTCTATATTCCACGTGCCAGATCTCTTTTTCTCATGGCCACCACTTCGATGTGCCTGGTTGCTTTGATGTTTTGAGGAAGGGGGAGTCACTTTTTCCTTGGCCTTCTTAACTGCACAGACCTCTTCAGCGTGGATCCATGCTTCTGCTTCCCTCATCATTTCATTTAAGTCCCCTACCCTTTGTGTCACCATTTGAAACTTGAAAGGACTATCCTCGTCTAGCCCACGATAGAAATTGTCCAGGATCACTCGGTCTGGCAGGTCTGGGATCTGGAGAGTCTCGTTGTTGAAGCGTTTGACATAGCTTCTCAAGCTTTCATTGGGTCGTTGTTGAATTTTTCCCAAATACAAGCTACATTTTTGCTCTTGGCGATGAGCCATGAAATGATGAGTTAAAAAGAACAGCCAATTTCATTAAGTTATGGATAGAACCTGTTAGAAGACGCGTAAACACCCTTTGGGCCAGCCTCTTGAGGGTATTGGGAAGTATTTGCACCAAGTCGCATCATCGGCCTGGGTGGTTAGCATGAGATCTTGTACATAGCTAGGTGATCAAATGGGTCAGTAGTTCATCATAAGCATCAATAGAAGAAACTGACTTTTGAGATTGAGTTGCAATGAGGATAGAGGGAGAGAAGGGATCTTGTTAGTCAGAAGAAAGCTCTTGCATCCCCACTGGTACCCCTTGGATGGCCTGACCGTAACCCCTATCCAGGTGAGCACCGCTTTGGTGACATCCCCGCTTTGGTGACATCTCGGAGTAGCCTGGCCGGATGTGATGTGAGAAGGACATGTGTTCTAAAAGAACGGTGAGATGGGTCGTGCACACCGGCATGAACCAGTTAGTGAATGTCTTCTTCAAGTCGAGCGGCTTGCTTAAGCCTCTCGGTTCCTTTTGTCTAGGATCAGCCTGGCGTCCTGGTTCCTCTCCCTCTTGATCTCAATAATTTTTCGAGAATCCATTGAGGAGGCTTCTCGTCTGCTTTCCTTTTCTCAATGAGGGTCCTAACATCTTCTGACTCCTCTCGAGACATCGTCTTCAACTCTAGGCTTCATCAAACTTATAGGGACCTCCCTTAGTAGAAGCTGCCTTGGTGGCTGTAGTTGCTGTGTTAGTCGGTTTAGGAGTGCTACGAACCTCCTAGTCTGACTTTCTGTTGTTCCAAAGAATATGGTCAGTGGAAACGAGGTTACCTTTCGCGCTTGGATCTCTGTCCTTGATGTTCTGAGCTTGGGATGGTTGGGAGTGTTGTACTCCAAAGCTTGTGACTTGCCAGAGCTTCACTGCATCACCTTAACTTGCCTGCATGCAAGGTTCAAGCCGCGTGCATTCTGCTTTGGAGAGCGTCAAGTCTGGCTAGGCTGTACAGAGTTTGGCTGGACACATAACCAAATCGGACCAACCACATTTTAACGGTTTATAAATTACGTTTGGTTTATGAATTTTTGTAACACGGTTACGGTTTGGTTTGGTTTTATAAAAATTATAAAAACCAAACCAAACCGAAACCAGTAAACCGTATTTTAATATTTATATGATCTTTAATAAAATTAAATTATTTTTACATATATAAAATTTAAAGAAATGAAATAAAACACAATAATCAAAATATCACCTAATTTTTTACGATTAAGAGGTTAGATTTAGGGTTAATATTTATTATTATGGTCAATTTATTTAATATTTATGATGTGTTAGCACTTGATTGTTATTTTTTAATGTAATATATTTTAATTCGTTTTTCAATCCCTTAAACTTATTATAAGTTTATCAAGTATATTTAACAATTTTTAGGAAAAAAATTATCTACTTGTTATAAACCGTAAACCAAACCGCACCAAACCGTATTATTACGGTTTGGTTCGGTTCGGTTTAGATGCTAATACGGTTTGGTTTGGTTTGGTTTGAAGAAAAGACCAAACCGTATTTTTGCGGTTTGGTTGGTTTGACACTCAAACCGCACCAAACCAAACCGTGCTCACCCCTAAGTCTAGCCTTTAGCTCATTCTGCTCAGAGAACGTTCCCATATTTCGTCCACCCCCATGCTTATTTCATCTTTAAGCACATCATGGAAACATACCTACTATCCAAGTCATGGAGCGATAAGTCGACATTGTCCTCCAACCCGACCTGGAAAGTGGAGCCTGTGGCTAGCTGGTTTTCCCCATTTAGGTTACTTCCTTCTCTGAAGATGGAGGTATGTTCGTCCTTGTCGTGTTTGGCATCTCCTGAAGCCATTTCTGATTGCCTCCCACAGACGGCGCCAAATGTTGTAGCAAATAATTGGTGATGACTTGTTCTGGCTACAATATTCCCTAGCTTCTGGTTCAGGAGGGGTGGGGGCTTTCCGTCATGCTACCTCTGGAGAGCTGACCTCCTATTGGAAAAAGTACGAACCTTGGCTACCTCTGGTCTCCTGGTCAACGCCTGCTTGCTTCTTGCTCCTAGCACCTCAAGTTGTCCTGACACCTGCACAAAAGGAGAATATCCTATTTGGATTATTCCCCTCGATGCTTAAGTAAGTATGGATTTAAGGGAATTAAAGTGCTAGGCTAGTGAGAGAAATAGTGAGAGATGCTCTCAAGTTGTTGGAGTTGTATGCATAAAATGCTAGGAGAATGTACGTGCCATAAATGTGGTTTTTCGCGGGTATTTATAGGCAATCCTTCAAAAACCAAGGCAACCCTTGGATGTGTGACACTTGTCGACCATCCGTGCTTCCTTGTGTTCCTTATACTATTTCAGTGTAGGAACGTCGGTTCTCCATTCCGTTTCGGTCCGAATTAATTTACCAGTAGCCTTCCACGTGGATCGCTTTGAATCCAATATTTGGAGGACACGTGGTCAAGGATTTTCCGTGCCACGTCACCCGTATATTTATACTTATTATTGAATAATTATTTATATTAAACTATTTTGTAAAAATTATTTTATATCTTATTTTTATTAAAATAATTATTTTATTCTCAGTTTGACCCTTGAAGTGATAACTTATCCTAAATAAGATAAATTAAATTGATAAAAGAACTTATAAAAAGATTTTGTTTTATTAACAATAAAAAAAAGAACAAAGGTTATCACGTTAAAAGAAAAAGGGTATAAGCACATTAGTATTGAAGTTTGCAAGCTACAGGTTTAAAAGGGATTAAGGTTACGTATGGCGCGCCGGATATCACTCATCTCTTTTTTGCTGACGATGTTGCGTTCTTCTTCGAGTACTCACAGGATGCCTATGATAGTCTCCACTATGCTCTTGTAACCTTTTGCACGGCCTCCGGGGAAGTCTTTAATAACCACAAATGTGCTATCATCACCAGCGACGGGTGCCCGCAACAGGATAGAGACAACCTCAGTAACATCTTTGGAATGCCCCTTCAAAGGTCGTTTGGGAAATACCTTGGAATCCTTTCGGATTTCGGGTTGACCAAGAAGGATATTTTCAATAGTATGTTAGATAAGGTTGAAGAAAGACTGTCTTCTCGGAACGTCATTTTCCTATCTCAAGGAGGATGCTAACTCTAATTAATTCAATCCTCAACTCTCTAGGAACTCATATCCTCTCAGTTTTCAAGGTCCCAAAGAGTATCTTGGAAAAAATYAACTCTTTAGTTGCGCRGTTCTAGTGGGCTAGTCTCAACAGGAGAAGATGCATGTATTGGAGGAGTTAGGCCYACTTAACAAAGAAAAAGGAAAAGGGGGGCCTCAACATTAGGGACAACCGCTTCTTCAACCAGGCTTTGTTAGCCAAGGTGGGCTGGAGGATAATCCATGAAAAAGACAGCTTGTTGGCCCATGTTTTCAGATTTAAATACAAAGTTGAGGACATCACTCTTTTCCACCAACCGCGCATGAGAAATCAGGGTTCTTGGGGATGAACCAGGATAAAATGGGGCCTAGAGGTTCTAAGAGAAGGGTGTGGGTTGAGCATTGGTAATGGGAAGAAGGCCGAGCTTGGGGATGCCTGGTTACGTGGCGAGAAGGCTACTCCTCGCGAAGAATGGAGAGAGAGAGTAATGCCCATTGGGAAGAAGCGAAAGTTTCCTCCCTAATCGAAGATAATCAATGGAAGTCTGAAGTTATCACCTCCATTTTTGGCGCCAGTGTGTGCTCCGCAATTTTGCAGACCCCTTGGATGAAGGACATAACGATGAAATTTACTAGAAGGAGGCTGCCAATGGGGACTACACGGTTAAGTTGGGTTATGATGTCATTAAATGAAGCCACGACTAACAAGAGAGTTTGCGGAAKGAGCCTAAGCAGTTGAGGGGAGATAAGAACATCCCTTGGAGACTACCACTGTAGAAGAATATGAAAATATTCCTTTGGAGACTGATGAATGATGTTATGGCAGTGGGGGAGGAGCTTGCTAAAGAGCATGTGGTAGCTGATTACATGTGTGTTTTCTGCAAAATCTGCCTCTAGAGGGATGCGATGGAGTCTAGTGCACATTTATTCCGTGACTGTCCAGTTACTGCGAGAATCTGGCAAGGATCAAGACTAGGCATTCATATAGGACACGACAACTCGACTCCTCTTGGGGCTTGGATTTACTGCGGGCTAGGAAGACTRCGGRAGCTAGACAAAGAGGTTCCTTCTCAATGTAGGGAATGTGATCCACATGATCTTCTAACATACTTCGTGAATTTACTGCAGGGCMTTTGGCTTGAGCGAAATAGAGTGTTGTTCAATATGGAAGGTGTGTCTCTGGAACGTATCCWRCGTCTAGCTGAGGAGAAAACTAATGTGGATAGGAGAGGAAAAGGGAGGTTAATTGAGGACATTGATGCAGATCCTGTAAAAATCACCGGGTTTTGGAAAACGACGAAGTACGAGCTTTATTGGGGATTCTTGGTGCCAGGATAAAGTCACTATCACCTTGGAACTTCAAAAGAAGACTGGYGGGAGACGCCCAGGTACCGTCTTGGATAAAGGGAATCAACAAATTACTTTTGATAGAAATGGTGAATKTTGGTCTCATGAATGCCATATGGTCATGATACCTTGACACGTGAGCTAGAGGGAGCATACGAGTCTACCAATGTCCTTGCCGCCGAGTCTACCTCGCATGTTACCTTCAAGGGTCTTCATTGTGAGACTATTGATGCTATCTTGGGGACTAGGATCTTTAGGAACGATTCTAGGCTCCTCATTACTAGTATTCGTGATGTTCTCTTTAACTTTCATTGTGTAAACTTCATCTGGAAAGCTGAGCTCTCTTTTCCTTTCTGTAAAAAAAAAAAGAGATATTTGCCTGCTTTAGCCGCATACTAGGTTGATCAATCCTATTTTTCTCATTATTTCATCATTTTTCATTATACCTTAATATCTCTTTTTCAATCCATCTTTTTCTTTGTTAACACTTTAAATCCACAATCTCTTATCAAATAGTATCACACATACTCTCTTCTATATACACTCAATACCAAGTGATTTGTGGTCTTTCAGAGAGGAAATTTTGGGGCTTGGATTGTATTTGGTCGAAGTTCAGTTTGATTGGTGTTTTGGGTTTGGTTGTTGAGTGATTAAACTCTAATCATTCCTTAATCAAGTAAGTTTTATTTGTAGTTTAATTTTGAATTTTTGTTTGGTTTTTTTGCAATTGGGATTGTTGATAAAGTAGGTTCCTGATTATATAAAATTGGGGAAATTGATCATGTCATATTTTGATAGTTGATTCATATACGAATTGTGAATTATATTTCTGGTACAACTATTTCTTTACTTGTATATTATATTTGAGTGTTTCTTGATACTATTTTGTGTTGTAAGCGTAGGGAAAGGTGTTTTGTTATTGGTATGCTTTCGTCATTCAATCAATTCTTAGTCTTTGTCATAAGTGTATACAGTGTAATTGCCAAGTTATGTTAAGTTTATGAATATACTTTGAAATACATATATAATTTTACAAGCATGTGTGGTACAAATGAATGCTACTGCGAATACTAGTGCTTTGGATTTTGTTGGAGTGCTTTGATTTAATATAGTAGAAGTAACTATGCCTGACTGTAAACTATGAAACAATTGTCGAGCATCATCATTATTATATTGTGGGTTGTAGGCTTGAAAAAAAAATCGACTGATTAAGATGATCCTGTTGGGCGAGTTTTGATCAGTTTTGATCTGCATAGTGTTTTAATGACCTCTATCATGTACATAGTATACATGAATTAGAGTCAATTGACTTATGCTCTATATTATATATTTTAGATTGTGATTTCGTAGAAGAACTTTTGACTTGAGATTATTTGAGGTTTGTTGTTGTTATTGCTGAGAAGGTAAGATTTCTTACTAAACCGTACAGTTATAATGATTGTTTTACAAGTTCTATATTGAGATTTAAATTGTTTTACCAAGTATAAAGTTGTATTTGAAATAGTTGAGATTTAATTTGAATAGAAGAAGTTCCTCGCCTTACAAAGGGTTTCTAGTTTGATTAAAGTTTGAGATTTTGAAATGAGGAAGTTCTCTCCCTTTAAGGGATTCTAGTTTTGTGGGGTTGTCGGTAAGCGGTATTCTCGAGTTTGGAAGCATGTTGAGTTAACAATGTCTCAACATTATATTTAGTAGTTGGGAGTATGTTGATCAGTATCTTTCCAATTGTCTTCCTTCTTGATAGTAATCTTGTAAGGGGTATGCATACAGGGACTTTGGTGTGTTTTATCTAGTGAGCCTAGCTAGCTCAAGACTTTAATATTGTACTACTCACAGGTTTCGAAATTATTCTATTGAAAGATTTTAAGAGGTTTTGGAAAGAAAGAAGTATAGAATTTGATTGTTTTTTGAAGTGAATAAAGTTTTTTCAAAAGTCATTTTTAATGTTTATTTTACAGCTTTGAAATGAATTACAGATATTCATATATATCTTGTCTGCACATTAAATAGTTTTGTTTTTTAAAGTATGGAATCTTGCTCAGCCTTTTGGCTAATACTATTATGTTTAATGTGCAGTATTTGATGGATTTAGTGGTTGGTTAAGCGTGCGATATCACATTTACTTTATTGTTCTTTTATATCTTGGACTATAATAATTATTTAGAGTTTTATTTTAGTTAGACTTAATAGTTAGTTATTAATTAATCCTTTCAGTTAATAAATTCAGTAAGAGCAACAGCCTTGCGATTACTATATTTAGTTATCGCGACATAACAATCTGATTTTTCCAGGTTATTATTTAATATTATTTTATTATGATTATATATATTATTATTTTAATTTTGAAAAAAATTAGGGTTGTTAAATGCCAAACACGCCTAAGTCGAAAATAGGAGAGAATCTAGACGGTGGACAGATTAGTCACCACTCTTGGCCTGGTCTTACCTTTGTCTTTAGATTCAAATTGATTGAATACGTTCTGTCTCTTTATCATCCATTCAATTCATTTCACACATGTTTTTATTTTGATTTTTTCATTTATTTAATTATGTTATATTCTTTTAATTAGTTAATCACAACAAAAAAACGGCTCGGTCGTCGCCATTTCCGACGTCATAGTATAGTTGGTAATTACGACCAACCGACCGCTATTATTACTGACGCAAGTCAATCGGTAACGGTCGGCACCTGAATCACCGACACTCTTACAGTCGATAAAGGTGAAATACGACCAAATTAAAGACAGTCGGTTTTACTGACCGTTTGACGGTGGTATTTGTAATTTGCTTTTTTTTTACATGTCAAACGTGGGTTTATGAGTTATAAGCTTCATTACCCGTACTCTATCTCGATCATATTCTCCCTATTCTCCGATTCTCGTTATCCTACTCTCTCCTCTCTTATCATCATTTTCTTTTTCCTTTTCTTGTTTTCCACTCAGCAAGTTTTTCCTTTTTTTTCTTGTTTTCTTTTTTGATTTCGTTTGATTTTTTCATTTTAGATCTCGTTTTTGAAACTTTTTTAGATCCACTTAATATCGATTTTCATGCAAATTTTGTTTTTTTTTTCAACATGAATTTTTTATTTAGATGTAGGGTTTTTCAACTCGAATTTTTCTTAATATCTACAATATCTAACTAGATCTAGGGTTTCTAGCGTGATTTTCCAGCTTCTTTAGATCTAGGATTCTTTGTTTATTATTTTTTGTATTTTTGGGTTCCTTGTTTGATTTACGGATTGTTTTTGAGTTTTTCTTGACTTTTGGGGGTTTCCCTTTCTTTCTGTCTCTCAATCGTTTTTCTTTTTTCTGAATTTTTTATCTAGTTTTTTTATATTTTTTTTTGTTTTTTTTTCCAATTTGTTTTTTAGAAAATAATTTTTTTCTCCTTCTGATTTTCAAATTTCGGTTCGTTTTTTTGGGGGTTTTAATTCTGTTTTTGTTTTTTTGGGTTCTAATTCCAATTTAGATTCTACAATTGTGATTTTCAAGAAATTTTCGTGATTTAGATTCATTTTAAAGAAATTTTCATTTTTAAGAAATGTTGGTGATTTTTCGTTTTAAAAAAAAATGGTGATTTTTCGTTTTAAAAATATTTCGTTTTGGTTTAAGATTTTATTATTTCTATTAAAATTTATTTCCTTTAATTTTAGGAATATTTTGGTTTTATTTTGATTTGTTTTTATTGACTTTTATCTTCACTTGCAGTTGAAGAATGAAGATCTGGAAAATTGAAGGGTGATTAGTGATGGAATCTAGCATGAAATTAAGAATTCCCCATTATTTTAGGATGAAGAAAGTTCTATCTAGCATGTATTTTATGTTCTTATGAATGATGAATCTTATTTTGTGTTATTGAGTTTTTTTTGATGGATGTGTTATATATTGATGCAAGCATTGTAATTTTTTTATGGTCTTCTATTTATACATTGTAATTGTTTTGTATTTTATGATTGAATCTTATTACATTATGTGTTGTTGAGTTTTGTATTATATTAATGAGAATTTGAGACATTATTTAATATAGTTATTGTTTTTTTGTTGTTAATGTTTGGTTGAAAGTTGAGAAAGTCGAAAAAACAAATGAAAGTAAAAAAAAAAAACGAAGTTGAGAAAGTACAATGACATTACCAATCGATTATGTCAGTGTACTTTCTTCCCAATTTTTTTATTTCATGAATCAGGATTATCAACCGTCTTACGGTCGGTAAAAAAAAATATTAAAATGAAAATTAATGTTACCGATAGTCGGTCGGTAACACCTCCTCCCGAGTTACCTTTGGTCGGTAATCGATCGGTAACAAATTCCCGATCGATTACCCGATCAGTAAAAAAAATTATCGACTAACTCTCCGCCGTCCGACTTTTATTTTGAATTTCTTGTTGTGAATTAGTTTGAAAAACAATTACTCCCTCCATGTTTTTAGGTGGTTYATACCATTTTTATACGGTTTAAGAGTTGGATAAAATAGTTGAGTAAGTTAGGTAAAAGAGTGGAGTATATTAGGTAAAAGAGTAAATGTTTGAATGAAAATTTTTGGAAAAAAGTAATTTTTGGTAAATAGATTGATTAATAGCTAATGAAGGTTAACTTTAGAAAGAAGTAATTCAATACTGTTAGAGTAAATAATATAGGTAAAAAATAAAAAATTATTTTTAGATGAACTATATCCGAAAATGGAAATTGGAACAACTAAAAAACGGAGATTCAAGAGTATTAAATTATTGTATTTTTAAAAGAGTAATATAAATATAAGAAAAAAAATCTAATTCTAATCATTAATAAAATCGAATGAAAATACATTTTCTACATTATATATTACTCGTACATAAATCATTAATGTTTTATTTAAAACTAATTTTATATTACACTAAAACAATAACATATATAATAATGTTTCATATTGATCTTATGTTTCTAAAATTGAAATTTAATTATTCATGTATTAGTTCTATTTTTTGATTTCGAAATATCTTGTAAGTTTTGTTGATTAAAATAATTTGTAGCTCAATTAGTACAATTTGATTTTCTATATTTCTATATTATTAAAAAGTTTTAACCACCTCATACCTCACCAAAAACACTCTCGCCAAATTTCATTTATCGAACAAGAAAAAAATACTAAATCAAATTAAAACAATTATATCCCAAATTGAAAACAAAATAGAAATAGTGATCAAACTCTATTGATCTCCAATTCTTGTATGTATTACCCCACTACCTATTAATTTACCATTTTACCCATCTATCCCTTTCAATAGCACTTAGATATTTCTAGAATTTTGGATAATCTATCATAAACCGACTTAATATATTGATTTTACCATCTTATCACATCTTTGTTCCTATAATATCTTATAAATCCCTTCAAACCCATCCCACGGCATCCTACCTCTCACTGACACTCTCTCGTCCATTACCATGAAATGTAATTTCTTATTTATTTTTTTTGCATACTAAATAATAACCCTAATTTTTACATAAAGCTAAACTAAGGTAATATATAATGTTTCCTATAAAAAAATTATAATGTATTTTGTTTTGATTTTTTTTACAGATAATTTGTAATATATGTAAATAAGATAAAATACTACAAAATATAATATACGGAGTATATTATTTATTTTAACAAAATAATACCTTTTTATTTTTTTCGAAAGTTATGTATTTCATGCATATAGTGTACCTAAACTTTTAATTTAAAAAATATACAGTATTATCTATTTCATATATAGCTTGTTACACATTGACAATATTTTAAAATAACAAACAAAAAAAATGTTAATTATATAAATTCTTATATTTTTTATTTTTTATCATAATTAAACTATATTATAATTAATGCGTGTACATATAATATCCTATACAGTTTTTCACTATTTTTTTTTAAAACTATACACGCATATAAGTTTTACACATATGTATAATTAATAGATTAACTATATAATCAATCTTTATAATACTCCCTCCCTTCCCTTTTATTTGTCTTGTTTTGAATGTGGGATTAAAAAAAAGAACTTTTAATAGAATGTGTTAATTAATAAGATTGTTACTGAAAATAGAGTTATTGACTTTTTATTTTTGTAGAATGAGAAAAGGTATATAAAGTGCATTGAAAAGTTAATAAAGTTGGAGTGATAAATAGAAAAGATTCCTTTTTTAACGAGAAAAGATCCATAACATAACAAGACAAATATTTAGGAATTCCATTTGGAAGTATATATTTTTTATTTATCATAATCATCATTGTATATTATTAAACGAATGCACGAGATATCCGTGCATTTTAGGCTGCTTATTCTTTCAAACTACAACATTCAATTTTTTTGATATCTATGTAATTGGAAACATGATTACGATACATTATATTTGCACTGAATTATTAACATTGATAAAATTAATTGTACGGTTGTTTAATCTCTACAATTTCTTATGCGCTAGTAAAATATTTGTAATTTTGTTAATATTTGCGTCATTTACATTTTGATAAATGACTTTAGAAATATAATGTACTAGACTTAATCACGGTGATGCCAGTTTTAGATTTATTTTACTTAAATACCTAATTCGTCGAAAAATTTAAAAATCGGTACCTAGTACCAGTTTTATGTTAAAGCTTATACAGAATTAATAAAATTAGTGGGCCCCACAACTCCCATTACCCTCTCCCTCACGTGTGCATGGCTTCCCCTTCAACCTCGCCAACTGCCACAGCTAGAGATGGCAATGGGTCCTGGACCCAACCCAGACCCCGCTAACCCATTGGATCTGGTCGGGTCTGGTTCCAAAGAGAAATGGGTCGGTCGGGTCTGGTCCTAAAACATCAGACCAAGACCCTACCCATGGACCCATATTATTATATATATATTATATATATATATATATATATATATATATATATATAATATATATATATATATATATATTATAATATATATTATATATATATATTATTATATATATATAAATTAACATGATTTGTATGTGCTTTGAAGCTAGCTAATGAGTATTAACTAGGATAATTTATGTATTTTGTGATGATATTGTTGTAAACAATGTTACGTTGTGACTTTGAGTTTTGATTATGTTAAGGTTTTATGAGCTATTTAATATTTAAGTAATTGCTGTCACTAGAACGAACATAAAAAATAGGTAAAAAATTAGTTGAATTAAAATGTTTCGATTTTAAAAAAAATAAGAAAGACCATTTAGGACCCATTAAGACCCCTATAGACCCATCAGACCCTGTGGTTTGGTCTAAAAATTTCAGACCCAACGAATATGGTCGGGTCTAGATCTCAAAAAAATGAGCGGGTCTGGGTATGGTCTAGGCGGACCGACCCAGACCCTACCATTGCCATCTCTAGCACCCACCCCCACGACTGCCACTGCACACCCCAGACCCCATCACCCATGCACCATAGCACCCCCATCCACCCCAATCACCACTACCCAAAATCAACTAAGAGCATGAAAATCAAATTAAAAAATACCAAAATTTCGGTTCCAATAGAAAAATCATCCGCAAAAACTCAAATCGCAAATCAAATCTCAAAAATCTCAGAATAATCAAACCCCAAAAATCGAAAAAAAATTGAAAATTTACTCAAAAAAATCAAAATTAAAACCCAAAAAACCAAAATTTAAACAAAAAAAATGACTGTTTGTACCCCTCAACTTAGCCACCCCCACGCATACTCACCACCACAACCCCAAATGCAGCCAACCCAATTTGCCAACCAACACAAGCAACCAAATTGCAGCACCAAATTAAAGTACCTAGATCGAAGCCTCCACTCAAGCCAAGAGCCACCACCACCGCCGAATCGTAACCCACAAATTTTCTGTTCTGTTTGTTGCTTAACCTTATTTGCGATGCTTCTAATTTTAATTCGTCGCTTTGATTTTTCTTTGTTTGCTTTAGGTTATGATCAAGGAGTTGAGATGAAGGTGCTTAAAAATATTCCAGAAGAAAAGGGGGAAATTGAAGAGAGAGAGAGAGAAGAGACTTAGGATAGACGAAGAGAATAGACTAAGGAAGAAGAGACTTCGTGGATGGCTCTCGGCAAATAATCTAAATTGCCCTTGTACTATTCCCTCCTATAGTCAATCTGACTTCGACACGTCACTTACTAGACGACATAGAAGGAGACGAGGAGGATAATGGAGGATAGAGATGAAGGAAATGAAGGAGATGGGAAATCGGGAAAGAAGATGAGAGTTCTTAGAAGAATTGCATGTGGGGCCACGAAAATTAACAAATTCGTGAAGTTTTGGGCAAAAATCGTTATGTAGTACCGATTTTTAAACTTTACGTCAAAACTAGGTATTTAAATAAATAAATCTGAAATTAGGTATTTATTTTCAAAAAGGCTCCAAAACTAGGTATTTATCCCCATTTTTTCCTAATATATATAATGTTCAACTAATATTGGAATATAATTTCCTACTTGTAATTTAAAAAAAGTAAAAGAATTAAAAAAAATTGTAAAGTTTTAGAGAAAAAAGAAGTATAAGTCGATTGTGTACAAATGCCTCTTTAAAATATAATCTTACTGGGTATATAAAATTGATCTGCTCCGTATTATTTTTTTTTTTTTTGAAAGAAAAAGGGGAATATATTAATTAAACAATGAAACTGTCACATACATCAAGAGCCACGATATCAGCTAGACTATCAGGCACAACTCCAAACCATACTCTATCCCCTAATTCTATTGGATGAAATTTAGCCAAAGCGTGAGCAACAACATTCCCACGCCTCTTAACATGAGACCAATCTAAGAAATCAAACAATTTAGAATAGCTTAAAGTATCACTAATAATATTGGAAATGGGCGTAATATCAACTTTGCTTCCTCGAAGGAGTTGAACAACACCAAGGCAATCACTTTCAACCATAACCCGATCGAACCCAGCAAGCAAAGCCACCTGAACTGCAAACTTTATCTACTCCGTATTATTATTATTATTATTATTACTATTATTATTATTATTATTATTATTATTATTATTATTATTATTGTTGTTGTTGTTGTTGTTGTTGTTGTTGTAAATGTTTTATAAGATTCATTATGATAATATTGTATTGTATAGTAAAAGTAATTCTTACTTAGTTATTGATTGATAAAATA
>SNQN01007601.1:20750-32677 GCA_008642245.1 Bassia scoparia | reverse complement strand
ATTGTACATCAATTATAATTTATTGCTGAATAATTGTGTATAGTAGTTGTAAATTTGTTGTAGATCGTAGATTATTGGTTGACATTGAATCGAAACTCTTTGTTTCTATTCTGCTATTTTAAAGGAATTTTATGTCTGAATACATTGGGGATTTTGATATGTCTGGGAAAAATCGAATTAGGACGGAGGAAGGAGGAAGATGAGTGAATTAGGGGTTTAATTGAAAAACTATTTTAATCAGTGAATTAGGGGGTTAATTGGCCTAAAGACTAACGGTGTTAAAAACTTAACGBTTTTTTGGCTCATTAAGGGTATTTGGGCTATTATATCTGATGTCAGGGATATATGATGCGTTTCTAAAAACACGGGGGTATATGAATTATTAAGCTTAAAGTCAGGGGTATATGGGGAAAAATCCCTTTTTTTTACCGGAAGTAAAAGGGACAAAGGGTCTGTTTACATTAGTTTACTTTCAATTCAGTTCAGTTCTTAACCCAATTGCTCTCTCTAATAAAATATTCAATTCAATTTAGTTCGGTTCCGTTCAGTTCAGTTCAGTTGATTTCAGTTGATGTAAACTGGCCAAAAATCCCTCTAATGGTTTAACATAAGTTCTACGGGGTTAGAATGAGAGAAGGTGAAACAATGAAAAGAGCACAAAAGATCACTAGTTTTCTTCCTATCTAGATCTTTTCGTTCTTTGTCCTTATCCATAAGAAGATGCTTGACGTAGCTCATGTCATTTAAAAGGAGCTTAATGTGAAGCTTGCGTTTGTCGATCAATTCTATTTAAATCCTGGAAAGTGCTTTAGAGGTAGCTTGGTTACGGTGAACTCTGTCGACTCCGAATTTGTGCTCTTGTCTTTTGTCTTCTAGTCTCCATCCAATGAGATATCTTGTCTTTTTTAAAATCTATGSAATTGAATGTGGGATCGTGCATCATACACAAGTCCACAAGCAACTTTTTAAAAATCTCTTAAGAGAAGGGAAATGAATGAAAGGAGTGAAGGAGGAGYAAGTGGTCCAATAAGGTAAAATAAAGAAAGAGAGACAATGACTTAAAGAGCATGCATGGGCCTAACCTCTGTGTCCCTTACTTTGACCCTTAGRCGGAGAAAGAGGAGAGGATGAGTGAGGGTTGGGGTTTGATAGGAGGACATGGACTCATGGAGTGAGATCGAGTGATGGGTTGAATGAGAGAAGAAAAGAAAAGGGAAAAAAAGGGGGCCCGAATTTCGAAAAAAAAAAATTACCGACCGAACTCAAATTGGTGATCCTATTTTTAGTAGAGGTTTTGATTTCTCAAAGGAAAATGCCATCACCAACCGTTTTAACGGTCGGTAATACCGATCGATGTGATTTCGGTCGGTATTATCGACCGTCTTTTTCAATCGGTAAATCCTCAACGACCATTGAGATGATTAGGTTTACGGTTAACCTGAGGTTTGAGTTGTGGGTGGCGGTACATCGGTGCTCAAGTCGTAGGTGGCGGGGCGCAGCAATGCTTGGGTCATGGCTATTGGCTTTTGTCGTGAGTGTTCGCTCAAGAAGTTTGTGCTCACTCGGGTAGTGGCTGCTCAAGTCATGGTTGACGTGGTGCGACGACGTTGTAGTGGTGTTTAGATGGCGTGGAGGTGGCGCGGTGCTTAGGAGTTAGAATCAAAGGACTGCGTTTGTGAAATACGGAGTATGAGTGAGAGATTGCGGGTAATAATTAACCCAAACCGAAACAGAAATAAAAGTAAAACATATTAGTATTACAGGATTAATTCTGATGTGATACACGATTTTATTAAATTTATTTGCAAACTTTCTTATAAGGATTTTTTAAAATGTCTTGCAGATTTCGGCTCTTTTTGTTAGTTGTATTGTTTGCCATATTTTTAAATTATATATGTCAAAAGATAATATTATTTTTGCAAACCAATTGGATAATACCTTTAAAAATCAATTGAATAATACAAAAAATGATGAATTTATCATATATTGTTAATAATTTATACACAACGACACAAAAATTTTTTGTATAAATTTTTGTTTATAAGTCATAAAATGAATTTACACACATTAGTGAAATAATGTATAAATTTCTATTCTCAAATAACAAAAAGGAGAAGTTAGAAGAGTAAAAGCAATAGTTAAGATCAACTTAATTTTTCAAACACATTTATTAATTATATTTCATTAGTTTTTTTAATAAATGCAATCATCTAATAACAGATACTAAAGCAATCCAACCCTTCATATTTTCCTCCCAAATTTCCTCTCATCCCACCTTATTAATTATTATATTATTATTATAATAATATTTAGTATTACATAAAAATTATAAGAAACTTTAATAAGGTAAATAATTGTACTTTAGATAAAACTTAAACATTTATTAATTGATATACATATATAATTTTTATTACTACAAATAAAACATTATATTAAATAATCACATTTAAAAAAATATGTTTTGATTTTTTAGATATTTCGATTTTATTTAAAAGTCGAGCATTTGCTCGGGTATTATCTAGTTAATTAATTAAGTTGAGTTGAGAGGAAAATTTGGAAGGGAAAACTTATTAGAAGTTATATATATATATATATATATAATATATAATATATATATAATAATATATAAAATATATACTAAAGCAATCCCCACCTTCTAATAAGTTTCCCCACCATATATATATACATTGCTAGCGAACTAGCGACTTACAGGTAGTCGCCAATAATATAGGGAGTCGCAAATATTAGGGCAGTCGCAAATTTAATTGCTTAGCAACACTATATTTTTTTTCCGAAGCAACCACTATCTTTAGAGGTAACCATAATTCATTTTGTATATATATTAAAATTTTGAGTAACTTCTGACAAACAATTACTTTCACAGAAGTTTGCTTACATTAACTTTAACTCGAATGCAGTAACTTCAATTCATTTGTTTGTTGGTTGACTTTTCAAGGAAAGTTGTTGTTGTGCAACTTAACAGTGATAATTATGCCATCAATTCATAATTCAAAGGAAATGGGATGATCAACATAGTTTTGCCACCTTCGTCTTCGACTATGTGTATATGAACCATGTATCACTTCAGTAAGCATTCTGAATTTCTGATGGTTGATGAGGGATGTATATACCAAACCTTGCAGTTATACAGAATCTGAAATTTGATTCATTACAAACTCATGTTGCAGGAAACCATCAGCCAACCAGGATTTAACCAAGATAATCAATTACTGAATCCTATATAAAGCACTTGAAAAAACATACTATACTAATGTACCTTTGAGTACATAGAACATGTAAAAGCACTTGTCCCAGGGCTTGGTCCAATTCTCGGAAGAAAAAGAGCTATGTCATGTGAGGTATTTTTGCTGATTTTCATTTCATTTTCATGTGTATTCTGTTTTGATATTTACTAGTTCTGTTTCTTTTTTTTATTTTTATGCAGCTGGCTGATACGAAACGACATGAAAATAAACTTGAGCTCTACAAGGAAGCCTAAATTTCATCACACACTCGAACGACATTTTTTCACAGTGTAATTCCATGTATAAACACAACGTGACTTATTTTGTTATATCGATTTGTTATCTTTCAGAATGTCTCGTTTGTTGATCTATTTTACGGGTTTGTTCTAATCGTGTTGTATATAGTATAATATTCCATTTAGTTGTCTTCGCAAATATTAATGATAATTTAATCATGAGAGCAAAATTTCTAGTTGGATATGCGAAAAGGTACATAATTAACGAGTCGCTTATGCGAAGCTTAAGATAAAGAATCCTTGTTAAACTTATGGAAAGGTACATTATCGCAAAAATTTACGAACTAAAGCATGTTAATTCTAACCCATCGTACATGGATTGGTCTACAACAAAGTTATATAAAAGATAAATTAAGCCTTGAAAAGGATTTTAACCAACTATCTAACAAATCTAAGACACAATTGTAGATCTTAAATTACAGGCTTTTTTTATATTAATTAGAAAGATGGAAATATGCTAGATCATAGTATGAAGTTATTCTTGTTGATCAAGATATTTTAAAACAAATCAACCTCATTTTAGAAAAAAGACTCCAACGAATATATATAAGAACATGGCTCTAATTAATATAAAAAAACCTAAAATTTAAGTATCTACATTGTATATTCGATTTGCTAGATAGGGGTTTAAAATCTTTTCCAATGCTTAATTTATTGGAAGTTAAAAGAGAAGGAATTGAAATAATTTAAGATGTACAACTAACCAGTTAAAAAACAACAGAAAAGGCTCCTCTAATTAGATCTTTTAACTTGCCACTCATCACTCACGACTAATATTTTCCAACCCTTCTTCTCATTCAAACAATGTGAATCATTTATACAATTTTCCATTATTTATGAGTGTTACAAGGTAGGTGATTAATTGTTTTTCACGCTCTATTTGTGGTATTTTGTCTTTCAGGATGGATGAATAAGAGGTAACAACAATTCAACTTGCTTTTAAATCTATTCTCCCTTGCTAAGTTGTGTTATATATAGACTTAATTATGTTTGACATTTACATTATGTATTAGATAACGACACAATTATGTCGCGTAATATCGAGTAAAGCTAATTAACTTATTCATGATGTTTTCTAAATTAAGAATAAAGGAGAGGAGTGTTTTCTGCATGGATTTAGTTTCTTTTCTCTTGGTAATTGGTTGCTCGATTGATCCCAATCGTGGATTTTGGATTAGTTAATTTATTTAATGTGGATTTTGAATTGAGGCTTGAATAAAAAGTTGAATTCGTATATCTTTTTTAAAAAAGTGTTATTTTACTCTTAGGAAAAATTACCCTTTCCCACTTTTTTTTACTAAACTTTAGAAATTCCCACCTTTTAATTTTTTTTTTTATTTTCCCACCTTTTCTTTCCCAAACCTTATAATCTCCCACCTCTAACTACTAAATGCTAACAGAGATGTTAAATCTGGGGGTAATTTTGTCTTTTCGCTCCTTTTTCCTCATTCACCCAAGGCTAACACACTCGATGCTTCTATCTGCTCCATTCTTCCTCTTATTCTTCCTCATGCCATTGAATCTTTTCATGAATCTCCATTCACTCCGCCATTTTCATTTCATGGGTACTGCGAATTACTCAAAAATCCTTACTTTTCTTCAAAAATTGGCGTATTTTTGGGCGAATTAAGGTTTTTTTTTCTGAATTAAATGTACGTTAGGTTTCATCTGAGAAATAAGCAGAATTCAATTTTTGTGTTATCGATTACTTTTGGTTAATAATAATAATTTTCGTCGATGGTACATGGCACTCCGGATTTTGGGGAATTTTCTACTACAATTGCTTTAGAATTAGGATTATCGTGTTTAATAAGGAATTGTAGTAGTGGGGGGTTATTCTTATTCATGACTATAGGCATTCAATTGGAAATCACAAAAATCACCATAATAATAATTAAAAGAATAAGATTTAGAAAATAAAAATTGAAATTCGAGAAGATGATTACGATTTCGTATTCGAGAAGATGATCTTTAGGTTTTAATTTATGTTTCTATTTTGAATTTAATTTTAGTTCTTTAAAATCGAGTTAAATTTTTATGAGTTTTGATTTAATTTTGGAATTTGCTAGGGTTATGCTCTGATTTGTTTAGGTCTTGAAGCAACAGTGGAGCTTCATTTGAGAAAAAAAATGAGAGTGTGAATGATTGTCGAGTGAGGTGAGGGTTTAACAATAGCAATGGACGAAAATACCTCTAAGGTTAACGGCTCAGTTAGCCATTTAGTCGTTAGGTGAGAAAATATAAGGATTTGGAAAGATAAGGTGGGAAAATAAAAAAATTCAAAAGGTGGGAATTTCTAAAGTTTGGTAAAGAAAAGGTGGGAGAGGGCAAATTTTCCTTACTCTTATCAATGTAACTTAGAAATTTCATCACGCATACAGTATTTTTTGTAGTGTATTGCCACTAGTGTATGTATATGTATCACTTTAGATGAATAAGAATGACAACCATCATCTTCTTCCAATATATTGAGCAAAATAACACYTTATCAGCACCAAAAGTATGATACAAAGACATGTACACAAGTATCAAATAGTTTATTTCTTAGGTATGTGCCTTTGATAATCCACCATGTATATGAACAATATGTTCTCTTATACACAATGTTATGTGAAAATATAAACAATATGACCTTAAGAATTATATTATTGTTATCAGGAGGATATTCATTACTAAATTCTAGATGAGTATTGATAAATAACTAGATATACTCATTCCAAAAAGTGAATGAGACATTGTATACTCAAAAGCATTATAAGTATGTTTGCACAATGTTCTTTGGTTATATATAATTCACAAGGAAAGTTCATAAGAAGTTCAAACATGAATCCATATTATCTTTGAGCAAGACATCGTATTTATGAGTTTAAGTGATTGAACATGACATTGTAAGCTTGACATTATGAGCAACTCAGTTGATAAATATGTTGATCATGCCCGACCATACATATAAGATAGTTTGRTTTAAAAAGAATACAAGAAGAACACTTGACTTGATATATGATTTATCAAAGGAATATATGAGTTACAAGGTGCAAGAAATCTGAAAGGTTGTTGGACTAATTTTTGTCTCCCCAACTGCAATGATTAGGGGGAGCTATTATTTATTTGATTAAATTATGAAYTTATTGRACAAATGAATAATAASATGTATTAACGYCCGATTTGATACATACATTTYTTGTAGCAAATAAAACGTGTCKTGGCTACAATATTTCCTCAMAGRTGCAGGGTTGAGAGAGGGYGTGGAGGTTTCCCGTCCATGCTACCTRGGGAGACAATTGTACGATCCTTAGCACTTGCTTTCCTCCTGGCCAAGTCAAGGTGAGTCCTAGCCCTAGTCAACGTTGAGAATTGCCCTGCTCCTAGCAACTCCAAAGTGGCCTGACACCTGCACAAAGGAGAATAAGTCTATCTYGATTATCTCCCCTTTGATGCTTAAGTAAGTARYGATTTAAGGGAATAAAGGTGCTAGGCTAGTGAGAGAAAGTAGTGAGAGATGCTCTCAAWGTAGTTGGAAGTTAGGAGTAATGAATGCTTCTAAGGTGTTCCATTAATGAGGTTTTTCGGGGTATTTATAGGCAATCCCTCAAAAACCTTGGCAACCCTTGGATGTGTGACATTTGTCAACCYTCCATACCTCCTTTTGTTCCTTACTACTATTTTACTGTAGGAACGTCGGTTCTCTGTTCCGTTTCGGCCCAGATTAATTGAATCATTAGCGCTTGCCACATAGATCGCTTTGATCCAATATTWGAAGGACACYTGGACAAGGATTTTCCATGTCATATCATTTGCCCCTCAAAGACCCTTTAAATCATTGGATTTATTGGMTGTTTGATCATGATATTACATTAATTACACTTCGTGAGCAAATCACAAATCATAATTATACATTTTTTTTGCCTTGGGAAGAGTGCCTTCGTAAGTGGTGAATGACCTGACCAGAAACCCAATTTCCTTAACTTCAATTCGCCATGTAGCAGACACAGGTGAGCTGGCCAAATTTCACTTCCAGCCCATTTTCTTTCTCCACTTCAATTTCGAAATTCAAAAGGGGAAGTGGAAGCATCAAACCCTGGGGTATATATACCCCCTGAAGCGGTGAGAGAAGAACTTTTTAGCTCTGACTTCTCTCTAGAAAATCACTCTTGCTTCGCACTTCTCTCTCTATTGTTTGCATATTTTCAAAGTTCGACGACGACCTAGCTTCGCAGTTCGCGACTTCCAGGCTTCGCATCTTCGCCTCTTTTCTGATCTTTGCAGATGTCTTAGTTGACTTCGCACTTCAAGTACGGTTCGCACCTTTTCTTTCTTCGCACTTATTCTTTATTCTTTTTTAGCAAAATAATAATGAGCAACGCAAGTTCTACGGACTCTTCGCCCAATAAGAACAAAGTTGGGGTCTTGGAAGAGCCTAGACCAACTTCACCTGGCTCAATTTTAACTTTGTACTCTTCTACCCTTGGTTTTTTGTTCTCAAACTGAGTAGACCCTCCACCCCATCCTTGACACTCTGTCTGTTCATGACAGGATGACTCACCATAAGACCATCGCACATAGGAAACTCGAAAATCAAATTCGGGAAGAGGTCTAAGCTCCCAGTACCTCTGGACGACCTTGTAAACGTCGAGGATGGGAGTACTGACGAGGAGTTGAGTGCCTAAATAGATGTTGCCATGGCCATAGGCAGCGACAAGGAGGTAGACTTTAACCAAGCTCCCCTCACCTAGCTAAATAAGAACAAACCCGTCGAGGAGGAGTCTGAGGACGAAGACAAGGAKAAAGATTGTCCTTCCTCGACCATAGTGCGAAAGGCTTGGAGGGTCGCACTTCAAAGGTTTCAACATATCTATGCTCCTCACATTAGCTTCGGGCTTGAAGTCAAGGAGAAGTTCGTGATCCTTGCTGAGGGAACTGCGATAACCTAGACCACCGAGAACACCTTTGCAGTTTACATAGCGGTGGTGGACTTGGGGCTTCGCTTTCCCTTAAACCCCTTCATAATAAATTTGATGAATGCCTATGGCATAGGCCTCGTACAATTAACACCGCAGTCCTGGTGTTACATTCTTGGGTACATGGCCACTCGTAAAGTGAAGTACTGGCTATGCTTGACTGGAGCCTTCCTTCACATGCATCTGATCTCCAAGAACTGTAGATGTCAGGCTGCGTGGTTCCAGCTCTCGCAAAAGGAGAAGTACATGACCTCCTTGGACAAACCCAATAAAGTCTACATTTGGAAGAATGATTTCTTCCTTGTATATACTGAAGATACAGCCCTCGCCAAAATCCTCTCCGCTTGGACAATATTCCAGAACTCATACAAGGAGAGTGAGCTTCTTGCGAGGACTCCAGACATTGAGAAGCAACTGGAGTACTTCGAGACCACGGAGTACACGTATAGGGCCTAGGTCGCAAAACCAAGGTTCCCAAAAACTGGCTCCCCACACTTTAATGCTTCTGCAACCAGGACTTTCTGCGAGCCTTTGGCCTCGCTGGTGCTCGCAGAGTTGAGCGAGAGTTGAGAGGTAGTCTTTTCATTTCCCTAACGTTTTTTATTGCTTAAATTTTGTCTGACCCAGTGTTCCTTCTCGCAGATTATGCTCGTGCCAAACTCCCAGACCATCTAAGTGGGACAATGACGAGTGATGATTATTAAGCCTTCGCATCCTAGTGGCGGCTCAAGACTCTTGGCGAGAAGAACGCCATTCATCAGGTAAGTATCCTCTCTCACACTTTTTGTTTTTGACCTTCGCATGAAAATTTTCTCAAATGTGAAGGCAATGCYAGGTGCGAGTCAGTTTATTTTCAATTGTCTGCGATTTGTCTCATTTTGAATCTTTTCATTTTGCAGAAGCTTGAAAAGCTTTTCGATATCTTAAAGGCTGCGAAGGCCTCAACTTCCAAGAAGGACAAACCTTATAAATCTACTCCAAAGGCAGATGACAAGAAGAAGTCTTCTCCATATCATGTGGAGAAGAGAGCACACTCTTCGCAAGGCGAGGAGAAAGAGAAGACAAAACACTCCTCGCACAGCAAGGAGAAGAAAAGATCAAAACACTCTTCGCACAGCGGGGAGAAAAGACAAGAAAAATCATCCCCTTTGCAATCGGAGGGGAAATCCACCAAACCAAGGGAGCCCGTGCTTCCTGGTGTCAAAATAAGCGAGCCTAAAGCTGATTACGGCCATCAGAAATCAACTAATGTCAGCGGCAAAGGCAAGAAGGTCGTAGAGYCTGCTGAAAAGCCCAAACGACCAAGGCGAAGCCCTCCTTCTCCTCCTACACCAAAGGYGGACTGCTCGCACTATTCTCAGGTGGGCGAGAAGAGGTAGCCCTCGCCTTCACTGAGCCAGAAGAAAAGAGGCACCAAGCCATACGTACACCATCTACTATTCCTCGTAGTTCGGTTTTGGGTCCAAAAGCTTATCCCACTAAGGTTCACATCTTTAACGTGTGTGGGTTAGATCCTGCACTGTTTAGACGACGAACATCTAGTGGGTCGCAATCTTTGGAGGTGACATATGAAAGGAGATCCAAGACTTCACATGATTCTCCCCTTTCATTCCCTCGCCACCCAGATCCAAATGGTTGGTCTAACTTAGATACCGTTCCTTATGTACCAGGCCAAGTACTGCGGAGGAGGACACTCCTTTTGACCAGGGCACTTTTTTGGACTTGGAAGCAATTGGCGAGATCACCAAGCTCGCACAAGACAAGCTTCCTTCTCCAATTTCAACTAAGGAGGAACTGGAGGAGCTTCTAAAGCGGGCCGAGACTCTAAAGTTCTTTCCTCCAGAGTTCACCTTTGTGGACAACCTTGACAAAATAAACTTCTAGGAGCTGAACTTGGCTGACCCAGGTGTCGAGCCTCCACTAATCACTTCTCCCATCACCAGGCCAGAGAAGTAGATCAGTCCGTTGCTTCGCGTCGATGAGTACTTTGTTCAAGGCTTGGACAAGTTTGTGGCTCAGAAGCACCCTTCACTGATTTTTGCTCTCTCGGCTGACGAGCTGAAGGACTCCAGATGGCTGGAGGCGGATGATGTCGACTACTACTCTTCGCTCAAATTTGGTGCTGACAAGAAGAAGAAGATAGTGGGCGAGATGATCCGCTATGTTGCTGGTTCTTATGGGAGAGCAATGAGTGGGCTCGCAGATGTAAGCTTTCTTTCCTTGTATTCCTTTTATTTTTCTCTAAGTATCTCCCTCGCACTTTTCTATTTTTATCAAGTCTGACATATGTTCCTTGTCTGTTTAGGTGATGATGCGATTGGACGGCGTTGCGAAGGCAATGCGAAAGGCCAACAGGAAGGCCAAGCATAAAGAGCTGCTGTACCAAGAGTCACTTGAGTACCTCCAACAACAAACCCTCGTTGTGAAGGTGGATGATGCGGAAGCTACCTATACTCTTGGCCATAGACTGAATGCTGTCAAGGCCGCATATTGCAAATCACTAGAGGGATACCACTCCTTTCTTCAAAAGCATAACCTCCTGGCCAAACATGTGGCCGAGTCAGCGGAGAGGGTGGAGGAGCGAATAAATAAAGCTGTCGCTGAGAAGGATGAGGTTGAGGTCGCTGCGAGGCTTGATGCTGCTATGCCCAAAATTGAAGAAGAGTCAAAGGCGAAGGCAGAGGAAAGTTTCTATGACGAGTTGGCCAACCTTCGCTTCATTGCTGAGGAGCAAGAACGGGAGCTTGCAGAGTTGAAGAAGAATCAAAAGATTAAGTTCGCAGAAGCAAAGAACTCAGGAATTGAGGAAATGCGAACATTGATGGAGGAGGGTTGGCATCTCTTTCATGCAAAGAAGACTTATCCTTTTCGCTGCTTCGAGGAAAGATTAGACTATGTCGAGACTGTCACCATCATCCAAAAGGTGCTTGATACAAAGGAAGAGCCAAGACCTCCATTGCCAGAGAAGAACTTTGAATACACCTATGTTGATCCTGAACATTCGACAGATTCAAAGCCTTCTTCTGATTCTTCTACACCTGATGATGAAGGCGAGGCTCGCAAGAAGGGCGACAGCAGCAACGAGGAAGAAGGCGACATTGATGAGGGCCAGGGAAATGTTGATGATGCCAAGAATGGTGACGAGCACATCGACATTGAAAATCTCAATGATTGTAGACACCTGAAAATGTGTCTCCCCAAATGAGTAATCCGTGATGAAACATACCACGTCTCGCGTTTGTTTCGACTCGGAAAAGATGCTTTGAACTCACAAAAGTCTGAAATACGTGAGGTCGTACTCGGAATTATTGAGCAAAGGTCACATACAAGGCAAACATGTTTTCTTTCGGTTTTCTCGATAAACTCAAAGGTTTTCGAAGGTTTTCAAACGAGTTAAACTGGCGATTCTCGTGCTTTTTGATTTTCAT